>CM021108.1:398573692-398719422 GCA_007115665.2 Sequoiadendron giganteum
TTGTCCCCAAACTTAGACCCCTTGTCCCCCCGTCCCCGAGACGCGTCCCCTTCTGGGAACTCCATGGAACACTACCTTTTTGATAGATTTAACAGTATTTGGACTCATTTCTTCAAAATGCCTAAGTGTAGCAAATTTTTTAATTTGGGGTACAACATAATGGAGGGATTTTTGAACTGAATTAAAATAATAATAAAGCTTCAGTTTCACTTTCAAATCGAACTGCAAAATACTCCATTATTTTTGCATGTGGCGTTTTCCTTCTTTGCATGTTGAGTAGAGCCTATTTGAAGGATCGGTCTTCGTTTTTATGAACTGAATGAGGTCCAATGAGAATGCTGCATCCTAAATTTATGGTTTTTACTTGCATATGATGCCTTAACTCATGAAAATTCTTTAAATATGCACTTGGGCGTACATTTTCTTCATCACAGGTTGAAGGCAAACACCTATTTTCTTGTGCAAGCAAGATTTGGAGTCGCTATAGGAAGAATTTTTCAATGTTCTTTGCAGTTACAATTCCAGATTGCTCAACAGGATAGTTTTGCATGCTTCATTTTTCTAGCAGATTCTTGGTAGATTTCATCAGATTAAGACAAGGAGGTGATTTTCTTGAAGATTGACAGAGGCAGAACATAACTTCTATCTTCTCTTTCACATTTCTTGTATCCTTGTCTTAGGTTTTCTCTTGCTTGCACAAGTAAACGACATCTTTTTCAAAATTTGGTCATTTGGGTTCACTTAGCACAATGTTGGCAACAAAACCCATGCACCATATTTTTTTCAGGAATATTGCTCCGTTGCCCACAAAAATTAGGGTTTCTGGAAAAAGTCAAAATTTCAAAAAATAGAGAAATTGGGTTTGATCAGCTCGCATGTGCCAACAAAACCCATTTGACAATTTCTTTTGGGTAAAATAGCCCCGATGCGCTCTACAGGTTCTACACTGAAAAGTCATTACATGCCTAAGTAAAACTCAACTTTTCAAATTTTTGACAATCTAGGTTGCCTTAGAATTATATTTTCTACAAAACCCATATCTCGGAAGTTTTTGAAAAATTGCCCCTCAACAGGTTATTTTTAGCCTCGCCAGAAGCTATTTTTAGCTTTTCCGGAAAAGTTGTCAGAACATATCTGTATTTACAGTCAACAGGCTAGTCTTTCAAAATCCAGTTTACTTAGATTGAATTCAAGACCAAATTGGTCTTAATTCATGATTTCATTAGAACAATTGACACAGATTTGCATCGAGTGGATCTAGAGGTTAACTTGAACGCTTCAGAAGTCGACCAAACCACACTTTAGAACATTGAAGAATCTGGGTTGCTAGAAGCGGCCTCATTTCCCATCTTAGCACAGTGTATAGAGTTCGTAATTGCTTGTGTAAGGCATTACAACCCTTCTACATGAGAAATTCAATCAGTGGATGGGCAAATGATATGCAGTCTCAAGCCCAAAGACATCGAGAAATGCTTTGGTATTCCTCCGAATACAAGTAATTTGACTCAAACAAAAAAGGATTAACAAGTAAATGATAAGTTAGAGAAGAATGGCATAGAGATGGCTCAAACAGAAAAGGACTAACTTGCCAAAGAATGTGGGTCGCAGAGAATTCAAAGATGAATATGCAGTAATGATCACCCTACTCAATTGGGTCTCCGGTCAAGCAGATGCTAACAAGCTTCAGCCTTGGGTGTATTACATTATGACTCAACTTGTCAATAATAAGGAACAATATGACTGGGTTTCTTTGATCAATGATGTTCTCCACAAGCAAATAACCAATTTCTTGGTTGCTCACGAATTCCACATGTGTTCATACCTCGTGTATCTAATAGCCTTCCAAGGCCAGTTTAGAGGGTTGAATACTGTGGGAATTCTAAGTGTACAAAAAGTTCATTAGTATTACTTGCAGCTTGAGTTCACACAATCCGAGCGACACTTCACGGGAGTGCAGGAAGCATTCTTAATGTACATTGTGAGGAATCTTGATCGTGAGTTACATGTGCATATTTCAGCCGAAGCCAAATCAGTAATGGTAGAATGGGTAGATTGGTTCATCCAGTTCCCTACTTTTACCTTCATCTGCTTGTATGGATACTCAGGTCATCCTGCCATGATACCCCGTTATCCCTCGGATAAGGTGGTGTTCATAGAATTTCTATAAGAGTTGTATGAGGTCCACTCCTATCTGCGCAACAAATGTAAGCCGACTGCCACTTTTCCATTACAGATGGGGATTTACAAGTGCAAGTTAGCAGTTGATGCCAAGGCTATAAGCCATGAGTTGACGAGGCTTAACCTTAAGTATCTCGTCGAGAGATACTCATATGACCCTTGGGGTCACTTTTTAGCACGCCCTGGCAAATGTTCTTTACACAAACCTTCTATGGAAGACTATTGGTTCAATTGTGAGGATGAGTTCTGTTGACGTGCTTTTTATGACAGCGCCAACACAGAATAAAGTTGTCCAACGGTCACTCTATTCTCTCTTGATCAAAGTGTCCCACATGCTAAGATTGCTTGAAAGTTCATGTGTTTGACTCCAAGGTTCCTTTTATCGCGAATAGACTCAGTTGGTTGATGTGTTTTGCTGGTTATTTCAAGGGGACTTACGTAGTTGTTCGACTCTGTGAAGCAATTAGGACATGAATGATTTGGCAATATTGTTCTGGTATCTAGACTAGCTCGGAAAATGCATAATTTAAAGGGATAGGGATAGGGATTCTACAAATCTACTTCTAAAGGGTGGAGGACGAGGATCGACTTAAACAATCTTCAAACCAAACTTTGCTTTGTCTCCTTTCGAACAACTCCGACAAAGTTGGTGCAATCTTCAAAGGATGAGAAAAGTGTTCAAACTATGACGCAACACGCTCATACCGTCAATACGACGCATACAAACATATGAACCATAATCGAAGTTAAGTGCTGATACTCCAGTTGACCACGCAAGGCGAACTTACCATCAGTAAGCCCGCTAGTGGTATGGATGAAGAAGATATGCTCAAATCACAACGCCACACTCCACAATTAACCACTACTTGCATGAAATAAAAAAATCTATTTTACTCTATCTACCTTGAATTGGAGAGACGAAATGGCCTTGCTAGCTACTCATAACAAAGAAGAAATCACCAAGCAATGAAACTCTTTTTTATTATGAAAAGTGTTCACAACAACCTTTTACAAAACTTTTAAAGGAAAGTTTTCTTCCCTCCTCAATCTAAAGCTAACTTCTAAGCTAAATGCTATATGCCTTCTACTCTCTAGCTCTGATTCAACTCTTGATCTAATGTCTAATTCTAATATCTTACAAATGAGGGGGGATGCCCCTTTTATAATAAGTCTAATTCAGTGGACGGTTCAGATCAAATTACAATGAAGGGCTCAGATCGAGCCACCTATGCCCTGATTAGGGTTTCTGCCCTAAAAACCGCCACAGAGAGGAGTGGGCAATGAATGCACAGAATATTCTCCACTCCCCCGCAGGAATCATAATGAGCAATTAATGCCCACTACCATCATCAAGAAGATCCTCATCAAGCTGCGCGTTCCCACTGGCCTTCTCCCGGATAGTAAACTCGATCAACCGGGCCAATACTGCTTCAACCTCCTGTGTAGAGATCGGTGGAATATGGTTGAGCTGGAACTCCAAGACTGCTACCGTCTGTCCGTATCTAGTGTAAGATTTCCTCCATGTCACTAAGGTGTCCTGGGTATGCTGAATTATACTAGAGAACGTGGAGACATTCTCAAAGTCATCCAGGACAAGTGACCTCGCAGCTGAGAAGAATGGAGGCAGTCTACTTTTCAAGCCATCAGCAGCTATCTCCTCTGGGACCAACTTTCTAGCAAATATGGCTTCTAATGTATTGAGGACTCCCCCCAAGATGTTGCCCATTGCTTTCCTCACTTTAGCCGAATCTGCCCTTGCTGCGTCGTGAAATCCACGGCCTGTGACCACCGAGGAGTACCAACTGGTGAAATCATACCTATCACCTCTCTGAATTACACCTCCATCCACCAAGGTTTCTAGAGGTATATGCATCAAAGCCCCCAAACGAAGTACAGTCTTTGTTTGATAGATGCGAGTATCACCCCAGGCTTGATCTACTATATCCATCCGCGCCAAAATACTTGAGGCCTGTTGATAAGCATCGGCGAGGTCCTCCATGAATTTCCCTGTCTCAGTATGAACACGGCTAACCCACTTGTCCGCCTCCGTTTCCATTTTCTTCAAATCCTCTAAGGCAACAACTGACTCCTTCGGAAGCTCTGATGGATGTTCCACTGCTGGGTTTGCTGGTTCACCTGGATGTGCTAGATTTTGTACGTATCCTATCAAAGTTTTGTGCTCCTTCTTCACTTTCTTATACTTCCCCTCCGTGCGGAGCAACTGATCCTTCAATGCCTGATAGGAGTTATCGAACTCCTCGATAACTTGGGCTCCCGTAGGACGACCCAACTCTACTGTGGTGATCACGTAATTTTCAGGCCTCTCCTCGGTTCGATCACAATCTTCCCTCGGCATAGCCACCTGAAGCGTGCGAGAGCCTGACTCGTCAGTCGAGATCTTTGAAAATTTTCGGGCCCTTTTCTTCTCTGGTGGTGCACTGATCCTCCTGAGGAACTCTTCCATCTCAATGGCCGGATCCGTATCATCCTCGGGTTCTCTCCTCATTCTGTCGGAAAGCCAATCAGGCACTGTCTGCTGTGGATTACAAATGACAAGGGGCTGTTCTTCTGTTGCCTCCATCTCGTGCACTTCCTCTCTTCTTGCACTGGTCTGCTCAGGCTCATCCTCCTCTATAAGCTGGGTATCTCCCGACCCTTGGGTCCCCTGCTCTGTGTTTTCTTCTTCTTCCAAAGCCGTATCCAACATCTGCTGAAAATGGGTGTCGGCCATTGTTTCCTCTTCCTCCTCCTGTTGGCCGCCCCTGGATAGACTGACACTAGCTGATTCCCAGGCGTTGGGCTGATCTACCTCCTCAAGTCCTCGCTCTTCCTCCAATCCTGCCTCTCCACTGCAATAATGGAAAACTACTCTCAAACCCGAAGACTGAGTTTCAGAGTGCACTATGGTGATGCTTTGTTCTATCCTCACCAGATTTGCTAGTTGGCACTTCCACTTGTGCCCTCGATGTCCTATAATTTATTTCTTTTAACATAACGCCTTGGGTCAACGCATCGTTATGGGTAGTATGAATGACTTTGCTCTTGAGTCTGCATACATGTCTATCGACCCAAGTCCTGGTAAAAGTCATCACTGGGATAGAAAGAGTGTCCAAGTCCATGATCTCTGGCTCGGACCAATCAGGTGGTGGGACAGGAGTATCCCTAACTGAACCATAGTCGGGTTGCATAACGTTGACATCCTCCTCCACCTGGTCGGGAACTGGGATAATCTCACATTCTCTAATCAACTTGAGAGGAAGTCTGGAAAACATTCTTCTTCTTATCTCAGCCTCATCCACTGCATTTGCCCAAAAGTCCTCCAGATGAGCTCTGTGTCGGTATTCAACGTTCTGTATCATCCGGATGTTCCTGTAAGGATCGAAATCCTGCCTGCCTGTGTGATATGACAAATGATAAGATTGCAGCTTGTCCTCTGCGTCTCGGGCTGCCTGCAAAGAGGGACACACTTCAATGGAATTTCCCATGGTGATAGGGAAATCAAGTCCACCCTTCTTTTTCCTTTTCTGAATCTTATCGTAGGCAATCAATTGCCTAGATACCTCAAGCATTACTATGTGATCAGTGGGGTATCGTGGTAACCGATACGGATACGAAGTGAACCCCTGCAGCCTAATATATGTGAATTTTGGGAATTGGATGAGCCAATAACCATATTCCTCAATCAATGTCTGTGCTTTTTTAGATATTCTCTGTTGCATCCTCTGTTGAAGTGTCCTTGCAATGTGCATTGTGAATGCATCATTTGCCCATTTATAGTTGGCAATGTTAGCTAAATGTAGCTGTGTGCAGGCTTCATGGATTTTGAATTGACCAGGGGCACAGCCGATTGGCTCCTTGTACGAAATCCCTCTGTACTTAGTCATCCTGGCCAACATGTAAATTACATATGAGCTCATGTAGAAAGTCTTCGCCACCTTCAAGCTCCTGAATTGCTCATCGATGTGGTTGCTAATCATCCTAGCCCAATCGACACACTCCTTTCCCTCCAAGATGATCTCGATGAAGTAGAACATCCAAGGCTCGAAAATGTAAGTCTGTGCACTCCCATTCACCTGGCTCAACATCATTATCAAATCACAGTATTCTTGTTTCACGTCTTCGGCGATTATCTGCTTTGGGAGCTTAGTGCGGGGTGGCCTCGGCTTCTGCATCCAAACTCTGTTGATGACTGCAGTGACTCTTTCGAAAGAGGAAGAGTACATCTTATCTACCCTTTTGTTTGTTCTATATAACATCTCCTCAGCAGTTGGAATCCCAAATGCCTCTCCGATGGCATCCGGCGTGAAGTTGGCGAGCAGTTTACCATCCGGAGAGACAATCGTCCTACGTTCTGGCTTGTAGTGATTGGCGCACTCCATAATTAGCTCCGGACACTGAATTGCTGGCGGAAAACTAGCAGCTGCGTAGATTCCACTCTTCATTATATTATGTGCCGTGACTGATGGTTGATGGCCCCCTAGCCCGAACATCCTCGATTTGAGTGCATTTAGATTAAATGAACCAAGGTTGGTGTCATTTAATCCTGCCAACTTTGAAACTATTGCTGACTTTGGGAGAAATGGCTTAGCGAGCCTTTTAATCATTGCCTGCCGGGATGAGCTAGCCTTGCCTGCTTCAGTGTTTGCAGCTCTGCCTGCGGCTCTGCTTGTTCCTGCAACATCCTTTGCTCCGGCCATCTGCAAAATAAAATAGAATAGCAATAAGCTAGGCTGCAGATTTTTTAAATAAAATGAAGTAACCTCCGAGACGGCTGCGAATGTGGAGTTAGCTTTTTGAAAATAAAAACTCTCAGCATAAATTACTAACTCCAAACCTCGTACTGTATAAAAAAACTTCAAGCTTATAAAGAAGCTTTCAACGACTGCACTTCCGACTGGCGAAGAAAATTGCAGCCAACTACCAACTTTCAGCAATGTGGATACTTTCTCAGCACAAAGCGAATTAAATCCTTTGTCTTGACTTCGTCAACCTCAGCAACTTTCAACTTCTAGCAGCTTGAATAAGTAAAATCTGCAGCAAGCTTCAACTTTCGTGCAACTTCAATACTCAGCAATTTCGAAATAAATCCCCAGCACAATATAAATTTCTGCAACTCAACACTCTGCAGCAACTTCAACAAATAAATCTTCCAGCAACTCCGGAAAACAACTTCAACCTTCAACTTCGAAGTTGCAGCAACACACTTTCAGCTTTTCGAAAGAAAGAGTCTCGGCAAATGAAAATTTCTCCAGCACTTCGTACTTTCAGCAACTCAACACTCCGAAATAAAATAAACTCTCAAAGAATTTCTCTCCTCAACCACTTCGAAAATATTTCAATTTCTCAAGAACTTCTTCAGCAACTTCAACTTCGAAACAATGTGAGGAGAAATGAGAGAAGAGATTGTTTAAATAACTCTTCTCGGAGAATCCTGCTAAGTAGTGCTGGGGCTATTTTTAGCACCTTCATCAATTTTCCACTCTCTTCGTTCGGAATCTTCTAATTCAAGCGCAGTAGTGGGCTAGTCGTCAGCCGGTCATTATGGCAGTTGCCATTAATAATGATTCCTTCCTCTTCAAATTTCGAATTTTCCTCTTAGTCTGCCAGTTAACTCTTGGCGATTTAAACAACTCGCGAGAAAAACAATCACTTGACTTGATTTAAAATTCCATTTTAAAATCTCGCAGTGTTTAAATAAATTCAACTCGAAAAATTTCGTGGGAGTTGTAAATTTATTTCCAACTTTTAAAATGTCTGTCATTTAAATCCTCGATTTCATAAAATTTGCCTTAGACATTTTAAATTCTCTCATTAAAATGTTCAACTCCGGGTGATTAAAAATTATTTGCGTGCTCGAAATAATTCATCCTTTGAGATTTAACTTCCGTCAGGAAAATAATCTAGGCAAAACGAATTTCCTCTGAAAATATTAAAATTTCCCTTAGGAAATTAATTTTCAAACTCTGTTAACTCATGGGTGCATTTTAAACGGGTTCATTTGATTTTCACTTGACCCATGGAAAATATTCATCGATATCAAATCTTCCCCTTCAAAACTATTCGTCAACTTTCAACTGCCTTTGGAAAATTTTAAAATTCATCAAATCATCCTTCCATGCCAAGGGCGTATTTTTCCCTAGTGAAATGCTATCTCACTTAGAAAAATTTTCTAACATTTTCTCTCTTGGCGTATTTCCCTTGGTATAATTTTTCTCTGATAAAAAAAAAATCTCCATGCCTTATGAATTAAAATTTAAATCCCTCTTCAAGGGCGCATTTCTTCTTGGTACCTTTTAATTTCCATGTCTTAGAGGATTTTTTTTTTTTAAATCACCCACAAGCTGGGCGCACTTGATATGCTAAGCCTTCACTTTGCCTTAGACGTTTTTCACTTAGAAAATTTTCATGCTTCACCTTTACTTGAGGGCGCGAATAGACATGTCTACTCTCATTTCCTGCCTTAGTTTATTTTTCACCTTTTCTCCTTCTTGAGGGCGCACTTCACAGGGTGAACTTCTATCTTCAATGTCTTAGCCGCCTTTTCTCCAGCAACATCTTCCTTGGGCGCATTTTGATGGGGTGGCTTCAAGATGAGGGCGCATTTCATGAGGTGAGCTTTTATTTCGTAACTTAGGAATTTTCTAAACTCCCTCACCTCAAGCCAAGGGCGCATTTTCATATGCAAGCTTTTACTTTCACACGCCTTAGAGAATTCTCCCATCTTTACTCACCTTCAGCTCATGGGCGCATTTGATACTCTCAACTTTTACTTTTAATGCCTTAGAAATTTTCTCAAGCTCACTTTACACGTTGGGCGCATATGACCTAGTGAGGTTTTATTTCACACGCCTTAGAAAAATAATCCTCAACTCCTCTTCATCATGGGCGCATTTGCTAGGCCAAGCTTTCACTTTCAAAGACTTAGAAACTTTGCATGCCATTCTTCATCTTCTTGAGCGCATTTCACATGGGGAGCTTTCATGTTGAGGGCGCATTTAGGAGTACTTGCTTCCATTTTTATTACTTAGAAAAAAAAAATTTCTCATCACC
The DNA here is from genome assembly GCA_007115665.2 of Sequoiadendron giganteum. Lineage (NCBI taxonomy): Eukaryota > Viridiplantae > Streptophyta > Pinopsida > Cupressales > Cupressaceae > Sequoiadendron > Sequoiadendron giganteum. The sequence goes on from CM021108.1 coordinate 398,582,921, forward strand.
CCCTTGGGCGCATTTTAGACTGGGTGCTTTTGCTTTCATACTTAAAATTTTTTTATGCTTTATCCTTGCTTCAAGGTGAGGGCGCATTTAGGGGGGTTAGCTCTCAACTTAACACTTAGAAATTTTTTTTTTGATACCCCTTGAGCTTATGGGCGCATTTTGCCCCTCAAGCTTTCATTTTACCACTTAGGAAATTTTGACTTGGCCTCACAACCTTGGGCGCATTTTCACATGCCCACTTTTGTTTTTGCCTTAGAAAATTTTGATGCTATCAATCTGTGAGGTGGGCGCATTTTGAAGGGGATACTTTCATTTTCCCACACTTAGAATATTTTCCATGCCTCTGCCTGCCTTTGTTTACGCATTCTATTTTTAGCAAGTTGTGCTATTTTTAGCAAGTCCCTTGATTTTCAACCTCTAAGGCTCCATTTTGCCTGAAAATTTCACCATATGATATTCTTCACCTTGTGAACCTGTTTTGCCAGTCCTCTGCCCTGACCTGCTATTTATAGCCACCTGCTATTTATAGTAAGTTCTGACTTTCTGACTTCAGTAGCTCCGTTTTGCCTGAAAGTTGCAACGCTTGATCTTGATAGCTTGAGTGTCACTCTGATGCCAACCTCGGGTGCAGACTTGCTATTTATAGCCGTGCCCTGACTTACTAAAAATAGTAAGTTCTCCGATTTCGCTCAAATTTTGCCAGCAGGTACCTTGAAGTGTGCTGACATGGGTGGGGTACTTCGTTTCGGCTATTTTTGGATTTTACCCCCTATAAAAGTGGAAACCCTAATTTGACTTGCTCGAACGGTCTCCGTTTGTCCTCGTTCCTTCTGCATGTCGTTCTGCTTGCTGAACTGGAGTGTTGGGCGGCTGCCAGCGTGTACCTGCTAAAAATAGAAACTGTCTGAAAAGTGACTCATCCACTATCGGATGGTTTTGCATGTCATATTGCCCGTGGGATCTCAAAAAACCCAGAAAAACCCAGAAAACTGGTTTGCATGCATGCACTGGCTAAAAATAGTAAGTCCTCAAAACTCGATCTTCTCCGCTTGCATGTCACACCGTTGCGAAGCTCTCGAAAAACCCATAAAGAAAAACCCGACATGCGTTGAAAAACACTGCATGCGAACCCTAAAAATAGCCTCCAAAGGCTGACTTCTGAAAGTGGTCGTCTCGGTTTGCATGTTACATCACTGCGAAGGTTTTGGAAAACCCAGAAGGATTCTCCAGACATGCATCTGAAAAGCTCATGTGGAAACCCAGAAAATGGCCCTTGAAGCCTGAACTGCCAAAAATAGCAAGTCGTCTGATCTGGCTCAAAATTTACGTGTAGGCAGCTTGATGTTACCCGGATGCAGTGGAACTGACAGAATCCCAAAATCTCAATAAAATAGTCCCAAATTGAATACTTACTAAAAATAGTAAGTTGCCAGAATACAGTGAAAATTTAGGGGGACTCTGCTAGAAGTCTTCTGACTGCTGCACTTAAGCTTAGATTTCAATTTTATAACTCAATTTGACCTTTAATAAGCCTGAAGGATGAAAACACTAATTACACAGACTTAAACAATACTTTAACCTGGGTCAAACGACAGGACATCCCCGGAAGGACCAGAGACCACAGAGAGAGCGAACCAAAGCCAAAAGACCAGAATGGAGCAAAATTTAGGGGGTCCCCATCTTGATGGGGTGATGTGTGAAAAAGGTCACAACAAGTTCGAGGTGCGAAGGTGCAACTACAACAGGTTCACCCTTTCACAGATTGTTGATTTCATGTTAGAGGATGTGGAAGGGTTGTCAGACGATGATGGGGAGGTCATACTTCCTCAATTGTTGAAAGATCAAGTTGACATGCAGTCGCTTCCAGTCATTGATTGGTACACCAAAGAATGCACATCTATTAAGGAAAGATCAAGTAGGGTTGTCAGAAATAGCTTACTTGGATAGCAAGAGAATGAGGAAGGCAACTGTGCCAAACACAGAGCCGCCATCGGTTACTACTTCATTGCTTTCCACGTCAAAATCAAAACCCAGATAGAAGACATGGAGTAATCTTCCTAGAACAAGCAGGATGTCAGGAAGTACAAAGGGAAAAGCACCAGTTGCTGATTTGGACCAGGAAGGAAAACATATGGAGATAGCCACAGATACAACTGAGAATATGCCAGAAACAGAAGCAAAGCTTCCCATCTCGTCACCAACACCACAACAGTCCTCGGTTCGCATCGACTTGGAGCCAGACTCACCACCATGTAGCAATACTTCAACACATTCTCACTCATAAGGAGTTCCTAGGACAAGCGCCGATCCTTCCAACGAGATTAGTCAAGATTCGTCTTGGCTTGAGAATCTTCTGGGACGGAAGAGGAGGTAGCCATCCTATCAGTTGAACTTTGCGGAATTTGATCATGTCTACCAAGACACGCCAGATAAAAAGTGTAAGAAGCAAGTTCATGTGGAAAGGAACGTTGACAAAGAAATAATCATTGAGACCGCCGCACTACCAGAGGATAAAAACTTGTATGAAGTAGATGTTGATGACTTCGCTTTGATAAAATTCAGCCTTGGCAAGAGCACACGCCAAGTAGATATGGATCTCCTCGAAGGTGCGATGGAAAACATAAAGGAGAGAGTGATAAAGGATGGTGAAGATAAAACAACTTTCAAGGCTGAAAACCAGCAACTTTGCCAATATATCTCCAACCTTATGCACAAGATTGAAAATGTCACTGCCTTGCTCCCACAGATGTGAGTTACCAGCAGATCAAAATCAGCTAAGTCAACTGGTCATATATGGGAAGCGCTTGAAAAATTGGGAAGAAGAGTTTGTTACAAGGGGCCGCTTCATACTTTCAGAGTTGTACTAGTTGAGGTACAATGCCCACGAACTTCGCCTACAAATTCAGGAGTCGGAGCAAGACATACCGGTTGACAAAGCACTGAATGAGATCTTGATCTCTCACTTGAGGATGGAATATGATTTGGTTGTAACAAAAGAGGATAAGGAAGTAGTTTTTACTTGGAGAGAACAACAAATCTTCAAGGTAAAAACACATGAAACAATTTCTATAGAATTGATTGAAAGTAGAGAAAAGGTGTCGAGTACACTCATGTTCGTGAGAATTTTCGTGTCAAAATTCCCTTGCCATTATCAGCGTGAGGATGGTGTATACATCGAGCTTGCTAATGTATAGTCGAAAACTCATCCATAGCATTTTCAGCAGTGATTTAGCTGGCTGTAAGTTGAGTCAACTTGCAGCCAAGTTAGCACAATTTGATGAGGCGGCCAAGAGTAGAAGAGAACTGTAGAGTCAGACCATAGATGGTGAAGAGATGATGAAAAGACATTGAGTACTTTAGACGAGTATCAGTGCCCCTGATGGAGATGTAGTTAACAACTTCTTGGAGGAGTTGATTGCTCAGAGACACAACTAATGAACTACTTGTCATGGACGTCCCACCTTTTCAAGGTAGATATTAAACACAAGAGTTAACTTGACGCCTCTTTCCAAGTTAACTAGCTGTCCCACCTATTGAGCATGTCTATTTTGGAGTCACCTATGTGCATTTAGAGTTAGATTTCAATTAACTGATGTTGGTTATTAGTTGACTCTCATATCAATAAGACTTTCGTGTTACAACGTCCAATCAGTTTATTTTAGAATTAGTTAACTGAGGTATTTTTTCCATTTAACTGTTAAGTTGCATACATTTAGACTTAAGAGTAAATCTTGCATGCTTGCAAGACTGATGTTAACTCAAGGAGATTTTAGGGTTCCCTATCCTTTGAGGTTCTAGAAATAAGAGCACCCTTGCTCATTTGTATTTTAATTTTTGCTGTGATAACAAATTGTTGTGCCCGCCTTGCTGTGCAATATTGCTATTTTGTATTGGAACACTTTGTTAAAATAAAGCTGGTTTGATCATTCGTTGTGTGTGTCTCATAATACAATTTTCTATCCCAAATTTATTTGTTTCTAATAATCTTTCTTTCATATCTACACCTTGGATAGGTGTTCCACCTCCTTGGGAATTTAGAAATAGAGATTATAATTTGATGTTGTGTTTAATAGTCTTTCTTTCATATCTACACCTCGGATAGGTGTTCCACATCCTTGGGAATTTAGAAATAGAGATTGTCATTTAGTGTTTGTTTCTAGCAATCTACTTTCCGCCTAAACCTCAGATAGGTGTTCCACCTCCTTGGGAATCCCGAGAACTAGCTTGCCGTTTGATTTTGTTTCCAATAACCTTCATTTCAGCCTACACCTCGGATAGGTGTTCCACCTCCTTGGGAATCATGAGATAGAGTTTATCGTCAACCATTCCCACTTGCTCCTAATTCCTCTTGCTCTGTTTTTCTAGAGGAGATAGGATAGTGTTAGCATTAGTGTAGTTGTAGTTAAGATCTGCATAAACCAGAGAAAACCTTAGCTGCAATGTATTTGGTTTTTTAACCTTGTGCCTCTACCAGTTGAGTCAAAAAGATACAAATTTAGATTACTTTACTTTTTTACACATATCAGCAAAAGAGGGAGCTTCCCCACCAAATTTGAAGAGCAGTTAATACTGTGCATAGCTGTCCGTTGCCAATATGCACTCCAGAGGTGTGAATTGTAATGCCAAAAGAGGTGCTTAAGCTACTTTGACATCAATGACAAAATTATTCCAACAATCTCCCCCTTTGTCATTGATGGCAACAACATCTGAAACCACAACCAAACTGTACTTGGCAACACCTCTTCAAATCTGAAATGCATTGAAATCAAAACTGAAACTAATTTGCTGAAATAAAACAACTTTGCTCCCCCTATCTTATTTCTCCCCCTTTGACATCAATGACAATAAAATCTGAAAACCATCTGAAAGGATAATGAAGATCTGATGTATAATCAACAGCTTTACAAGTTGAGAGGTACTAAAAAATCCAAAATGCATTTCCAGAAAACCAAAAACTGTAATGTCCCTTACCCGACTTTGCCCTAGAATTCGCTCGTTGATCAGGTTTAGGGTTTCTTCTTTTTCAAATGAATTTTCTCTTTGACTAAGTAATCTTGGATTGAAGTCTGCATTTAATTTTTCCACATGTACATATATTTGTTAGCATTAATATCTAGATATCCAAATATAAATATAATCACAAATCAATAATAAAGACATGAGGAGTGGCATGGGTAGAGCCACCCAAAGCTATCCATCTAAGCCCAAGAGCACAAGCATCCTATTAGGACAACCCACCCCTTGGCCCTGAGCGACATGAACGTCTCAGAGTGGCATGCTTAGAGGAAACACTTGTACGGTCTCCTTTCTCTACCCGTGCCATCACCTCGGAAGACACTCAACCTACTGGGGGAAGCCAGCGGAGCTTATAAGTGGTTCCAGGCCTACCACCCCTCCATGGCCGCAGCGGATTGTTAAGTGGGACCCCCACCCCTCCATGGCCATAGCGGATTGTTAAGTGGGGTTTTTAGGCACCACTTTTCTCAGGCCCTTCCACCCTAGTAGGCTTGCAAACACTCAGAAGACAATCTTTTAGCAATCAAATACATTTGCATTTATTACTGATTCTTTAAGTTAATATCAACATCATTATCATCATGATAATACTAAAGAAAGAATTACACCAATAATCAAACTAGCAATATATGTTTCTTATATTCAAAATATGCTAAATATTATTGCTAAGTGAGTACATCACCTGAGTTGCTATATCTCCCCATGTTTCCTTACTCGCCTCCTTCAACCTTATACTAAATTGATCATATACATAATATACTTATGTTTATATTAAAGAGTCATCATTACTTATAAGTATCATCATTAGTATTCATATATATATGTTTATATAATTATTCTTTCCTTATTTATATATATTCTTTATTCATTGCATATTATTCACTATAAACTTTATCTATATCTATGCATATATACTTGCATGCCTATATATATATATTAAATGACTATATTCCAATGCATAACAATCATTGTTATTGTTGTTCTAATTTGCAGATTGTATTTCTCCATGTTTCCTCCCCCTTCCTTATTTTCCTTCCTTCTATTTATACCATTCAAGGTAGGTGACTCATGGGGGGAATGCATTGTTTGGTGAAAGAGGTGACTTTCCATAAAATGCATCCCTTTGTTAGATTTAATTGCTGCCTTTATTATCACAATAATATCTATTTTTAAAATAATATATTATTACTATAATTATGATATTTCAGATTTTTAATTTTTTTATTATTTTATTTTGATGTTTTATTGAACATATTTTAACATTAAAGTACAATAATAAAACAATTTGCTAATATCTTATTATTATTTTATTCTAATGTATTACAATCTTTGATGTGTAATGATTATAATATTTATTTATTATTATTATTTTTGATATTAAGTTATTTAATAATAGAATGTAATAACAATAATTTGCCTATATATTATTATTATTCTTGTTATTTCATATTTATATATTTTTATATTGATATGATACGCATTTATTTTATATTTTAATATTAATATTGCTATTTATTTTATTTATTAATTTTATTTGTATTTTAACACTTGGTTTTTATGGTTTTGCTATTTCGGGGACATGACAAAAACATAAGAAGAATACTCAAAAATCCGAACCAACTTACATAACTGAAACGGTGCTGATAAGATGTATCAATGAATGCTCCCCCTAAGTCCGAGCACCTTCTCAAAGATGAAGTCATTTCTGACTTCTCTTTTTCAACCTCTTTCTTATTCCTCCAAACCTTCTTAACTTATTTTGATTTGTCAACCTTTTTGTTTTGCTTAGAGAAATCCGTTACACCACTTCTACAGACTCTTGCAGTATGACCAAAGTTATAACATATAACATTATACTTCATCCTAGGAGCAAAAGCATTCCTATGCACACATCTGAAATCATTTCTTGCATGAATTCTACAATTTGCAGCCTTGTGACCAAAATGATTGCATGAAAAACAATATCCATAAAAGAAAGAATTATTAAACCTGGTCAAATGATGTTGTCTTTGAATGGGAGATCTTCTGAAGTGTTATTTTTGTTCTTTGAATGCAAATGTTTTGAGCAATCAGTGTTATCTATTTTCTATTCTTCATTTTCAGATTTGGAACATTGACCATTGTCAAACCCAACTCCACTGTTATCAGCTGAAGACATCTGTGAACAAATGATCTTATCCAAAGGCATGGTATTTTTCTGATTTATCTTCTCATCACTCAGTAGTGTTGATGATTTGCTTATGTTTCTAGGAGAAACAACCTCAGCTTCAAGTCTCTGTCCATTCTTTTCTTTAACCTTTAATTGATTTTTGATTTCATGCTCAATTTTCTTTCCCTCTTCAACCTGAACCTTCAAGGCCACAATCAGATTTTCAGCTTCTTCAATTGGATTTCTCAGATCAACAATCTTCTTCTCAGCTTCCTTAAGTGCTTGAGATGGCTTCGTTTTTGCATCATTCTTTTCTAATAACAGCAACTTCAAGTTCTGATTTTTCCTCCTAAGTTTCTTAATTTCACTAAAAGCACTAATTAGTTCTGCTTGAAAATCAACTTCAATGTCTTCATCATATTGCTCATCATCTATATTTTCATCTTCATTCTCAGGTAAGTTTACTTCTTCGGCCATAAACAAAATTTCTTCTGTTGAAGACATATCACTAACTTCTGATGAACTATTCTGATCATTTGAATAAAAACTTTTAGCAAATTTCTTAAGCTTATACTCCCTACCTTGATACTCCTTCTTGGAATGTTTTGATTCAATATTCGTCCTCATTTCATAAGCTGTCAATATACCATGAAACTTATCAATTGACATTTTGTCAAGGTTAGCTATCTCTTCTATAGCATAAATCTTTGCATCAAATCTTAAAGGTAAAGACCTTAAGATCTTCTGAATGACAACACTATCTTCGACCTTTTCACCAAGACCCTCAAAAAAGAGTTCACAACTTCACCTACCCTCAGTAAATAAGCATCCACATTCTCTTCCTCTTTCATTTACAGACTCCCAAGTTGCATTTGGTGAGTCTGAAGCTTGGCCTTTTTCACTTTTTCATCTGCTTTGTAGGCATTTTTGAGGTTATCCCACATTGCTTGAGCATTATCACAGTGCATAATTTTCACAAATTCTGATTCTGACAATCCACACGAAATAGCATTCATAGCCTTTGCGTTGTTTTCAAAAGCCCTCTTCTCATCAGCAGTAGATAGAGGATTCTAAGGAGTTGTGTAACTAGACTCAACGCTGTTCCAAACATCAAATCCGAGTGACATCAAGTATGCTCGTATTGTAACACGCCAAAAAGCATAATTGGTACCGTCAAATAAAGGAACCCTAGTCGTTGCTAGTCCTTCCAGAGCATTCATTTTGCGACCACACAGAAACAACCTTCAAGCTTTTAAGCTTTTGCAGAAGGTATTGGCTCTGATACCATTTGAAGAGCACACATGAAATAATGAGAGGGGCGAGGGGGTGAATTAGTGTTTCAGGCTTTTAAAAACATTAAACCTCACAAACCATATAAATTAGAAATCAGATAATTAAAAGCAACATAAAACACCATACACAAGATAAACACCGTTTGTCACGTGGAAAACCCTTTCGGGTAAAAAAAACCATGTTAAGATATTTATTTTATTGTCAAATAATGGGAACCAACCTAGATTACAAAGAGAGAGCACCAACTCTTTCAGAGCACCAACTCTCCTTCGAAGCACCAACTCTGAAAACACTGAAGCACGAACTCCAGTGGCTGAAGCACCAAGTCCAGACGTTCGAAACATGAACATTTATATTGAAATTCAAACGTTGCCTTAACTTGAATAGTGAGGTTCTGTAACATACCAACTAATCTACAGTTTAAGAAAGGTAACTAACTACTAGATTCAGCTGAAGGGTAACTAATTAGTTTTCCTTACGAAAGTTTTCTTTTCAAATTCGAACAGGAAAGTTAACAATCTACACATTAACTACTCTAATATTCATTAACTAACTTCTAGTTTCTTTTCATTTCCAGCTGCAATGGAACAATTAACAGTTAATATAACTGAATCCACAGTTGGTTATGATCTAACTTTTCCATTAAATATGAAATGAATAGAGCATCTAATACAACAATGAAATGAATCATTATAAAGTAAATATAACTGAAATAAAGAGATGGAGAAAGAGTTATAAATAAGTACATTCTGAAGGCTTCCTGCTGGAATGTTTGATCAAGAATTTGTCTTCAAGGGAAAAAGAAATATCATCAAGGACTTATCCGCCCAGCCAAAGACGTACTGGTCTGCCGTGTTTCTTCAACTGAAGAAACCCAACCATTCACGAGGGCAGACAACAAAGGATCTCACAAAATACTATTAGGCCATCTGAGTCTGGTGTCAAGAACCTATATTACCCTGAGCGATCTCTCACTATAGGTTCTCGTAACTAGAAAGACCATTCTGACCAAGGGTATATCTGATTCTTGATGGCTGACAAATGCTTAATCTAAGCATCATAACCTCGGCCAAGGATTTTTAATAATGAGCACATTACTCGTGCTGTCAGCACTCTCACCCTTACTCGGCATTTAAATTCTGAACTCATAGAGTTTATATTAACAAAGAGTCAACTCTTAATTCTTTTCTTTTACAAACAGGAGTAAAACTAGATTTCTGACTTACAAAGAAGAGAATGAGGTCTTATGACTCAGCTCAAATTCTTGTGCCTTTACCAAGCAAAGGTGATAAACTCATTTGATCCTTTCAAAAGTAGAGTGAGATAGACTTTCAACAGTTTTGAAAAGATTCCAACGATCAGATTAAGTTCCATTCAATTATAACGGAAAAGAGTTTAAAGTTCAGACCAATTAGGCATAAGAACACAGTATGGAGAAGATTTCAACTTAAACATTGACATATTAAATCACAGGGCATTTTGAATGTGAGATCGAAAGAACAAGTCAGGTTCACAACTATTAGAGAAAGAATTTTCGAGAGCAAGATCAATTAAACAAACAGGTTCATAATTATTCAAGGTAGAATCTTTCGATGGACAAAACTCAAAGATGTTGCATGGAATCGATGATATTAAACTAAAAGCAGGACGATGAATTCAAGAGTACGCTAACCCTATCATGACAAATTCAAACGATGTAAGGGACTTTGCAATGCTAAAGAATTAAAATAATTAAAGACACATTACGTGCCTGGAGACGCTAATTGTTCAGTTCGAAGATTCCTCCGATGTCTTTTCTCAATGCACAGGTCGTAAGCTACAGGTATTTGAATCTTCACAAACCAGAGATGAAGGGCTGAGACAGATTTCTTAAGAGCTTAAAACGTTTCATTCTTTCGCATTTGAATAACAGTGGTGGAAGCAAAATAATGGTGGACAACTTAGAAATACCAAACAAAAAGTGCCACCTCCTAATGCCGACTAGAAGAGAGGAGAGGAAGAGAGTATGAGGTGAATGCAAGAGTGAAGAAGAAGAATGTCCTCCCCAGATTACCTAAGGCGAACAAGATTTCCCCGAAAGGCGTCTGCTTGATTACTCTCTTGGACGTTTCGAAAATGAAAGGTGGCAAGGGTGGCGGGAGTTACCCTTCCAAGCATTCCCACCGTAAGAGTCACCTCTGACTCCATATTCATCGCCACAAAAGGATTGATATTAACATTAACTTAATAATTTTAATTCACTACAAACTTTCAAGGTGCACTAAGGCTTAATATATGACTTCTAAAGGGAAACAATGGAGATCACTTAAAGTTGACTTGTTAAAAAATTATTTAATTGAGTTATAATCCAAGGTTACGACTTCAATGTTGGCCAACTTGTGACTTGATAGTAATTTGATCCTTTATAGACTATGACCTCTCCTTGATGATATTTCCCTTTCCTTTGAGGTGTTGGCCATCCTACAATCACTTGACAAAGAAATAGGGTTAGCCCGTTCTCGATATCATTTAAAATAAAAACTCGTCAACACATTCACTATTTACATATATAAGGAAATCATTCATAATGACAGTTATAACAACTAAATTTAAAATTGTTTTCCAAGTTTCACATTCTCATGAAAGGTAGTTAATCACAACTACCATAATGACCATAATTTAATTGCCATAATCTTGTTCAAGACAAAAGGAATGTTAAATGTTTAGGTCTAAAATCATAAATACATATATATAGATTTCTTAATTGTTCATAAATAAATAAGGAAACTTCTGAAGGATTTCATCATAATCGTCCCATGTAGCATTTTCCTCTAAATATTGGTCCCACTGGACCTTGCATTGTACCTCCTCATGGTTATGTAAGTGTAGCTTACGTACCTCGAGTACTTTGAGTGGGTCGATTGGGATCACCCCAGGATCCCGCACCTGCAAGGAATTCCAGTCAATCATATGATCAAATTCTGCATAGTACTTCGTAAGATAGGAGACATGAAATACTTTGTAAACTCTGGCAAGAGCCGGAGGTAGAGCAATTCTATATGGTACTGGTTTGATAACTTCCAGGACTTCAAAAGGTCCTACATATCTCAGGTTGCTGTTTAGAGGTTTTTTTTTTCCCAATTTGGTAGAACTTTTTGGATGTTTAAATCGCAAGAGAACTTTCTCTCCAATGACAAACTGCCTGGGGGTTCGTTTTGCTTCAGCGTAGCTCTTCTGCCGATCATTAGCTACCTTCAAACTTTGTCTGATTAAATTAACCTGTTCTTCCATTTTTTGAAACATCTCGGGTCCTAGAATGATCCTGTCCTCCATTCCGTTCGATCTGATAGGTGTTTTGCATTTCCTTCCATACAGTGCTTCAAAAGGTACCATTTTGATAGCTAATTGATATGAGTTGTTATAAGCAAATTCTACCAATGGTAAATATTCTTCCCACTTATATTGCTGGTCCATGCAGTACATTCTCATCAGGTCTTCCAAGATCTGATTTAGTCTTTCCGTTTGTCCATTTGTTTCAAGATGATAAGCTGTATTGATGATTAGTTCAGTTCCCAAGGCAAAAAATAGGGTTTTTGAAAACCTGGATGCCATCCTAGCATCTCAATCAGAAATAATATTTTCCGGATCTCCATGAATATGGAAAATTTCTTGCACAAACTTACGAGCAATCACAAAAGCCCTATTTTTTAGATTTCCGAGTATGAAATGTGCTACTTTAGTGAGTCTATCCACTACTACCAGTATTGCATTATGTTTGCTCCTTGTCATCGGTAATCCTTGCACAAAATCCATATTGATGATTTGCCATTTGCAATTTGGTACACTAGGAGGTTGTAACAATCCTGGCAGGTGCTGGTGCTCTACCTTACCTTCTGACATTTAAAACATCTTGCAGCGAACCTGGCTGCATCGTTTTTCATTCCTTTCCAAAAATATAGAGGTTTGACATCAACCAATATTTTGGTTACCCCTGGATGACCTGAGTATGGTGCTGTGTAAACCTCCTTCCATACCAACTTCCTTAGCTCTGTTGAGTTTGGTACATAGATCGTGCCCTTATATCTCAAAGGTCCATCTGCTTCAATCCGAAAACCCTCATATTTAGGCTCTTGTGAGTTTTCCTGCAGAGCTTCACAAACTCGCAAGTAGAATTCATCTTCGTTCGATTTTTGTAGTACTTGAGTTCTAAATTTTTTATTGATTGACACCATGGAAGTTATATGTTTCCGTCGGCTCAACGCATTGGCTACTTTGTTCTCCTTGCCTTTAATGTAACTAACCTCAAAATCATAATCTGAAATTAACTCCATCCACCTTCTCTAGCGAGCTTTTAAATTAGGCCGAGTAAATATATACTTTAAACCTTGATGATCCGATTTGTGTTCAAAAGTCTTTCCTAACAAGTAATGTCGCCACATTTGCAGGGCATGCACAATAGCTGCTAACTCCAGATTGTGAGGTGCATAATTCTTCTCATATTGCTTCAACTTCCGAGATTCATAAGCTACTACCTTCCCATCTTGCATTAATACTTCGCCCAAACCATCACCAGATGCGTTCGTTATAACTATAAAATGACTGTTAGGGTCTGGTATCACCAAAATTGGTGTAGTCGTCAATTTCTCCTATAATGCATTAAACGCTTCTTGACATTTCTTTGTCCATTCAAATCTCTTTCCTTTTCTTTCAAGGGAGGTAATGGGGTGGGTGATCCTAGAGAAATTCCTAACAAACCTTCGGTAATACCCAGCCAAACCCATGAAACTTCTAACCTCGTGCACATTTTTCGGTGCAGGCCACACCACTATAGCTTTTATCTTTGCTCGATCCACTGCTATTCCTTAGTTGGTATTATATGTCCCAAGTATTGTACCTCTTTCTGAAAGAAAGTGCATTTTGATAATTTTCCATAAAGTTTATGTTCTCTCAATCGTTGGAGGACCATCCGAAGATGTTGAAGATGCTCATCCTCGTTTTTGGAATAGATAAGCATGTCATCGAGGAAAACCAACACAAACTTGTCCAAACAATCACAAAAAATACTGTTCATTAGGTTCATAAATAGAGTTGGGCATTGGTGAGACCAAATGGCAAAATTGTGAATTCGTAACGACCGTGCCTAGTTCTAAAAGCTGGTTTGGAATACATACCTTTATGAAACTTTTCTTCTCTAGTTGAGAATTGTGTTAAAGTACAGTAGACATTTACTTAGCTTTTCTATCTATTATTAGCTTCCACCAATCTTTTCTGATCGGGTTGATTTGTTTATCCATTTCTGACAACTTTTTTTGGACTAATGCTAATTCTATCTTCTAGCTTACCCATCTCATAGGAGTTCGACATCTTCTTTTGTCCAAAGTTTCAAATGGAGTCATCTTGATAGTTGTTGGCGTAACAATTAGCACCTCTGGAGTGCGAGTTGGTACAAACAGCTATGCACAGTGCGTAATGACTGCTCTTCAAATTAGGAGGGAAAGCTCCCTCTTTTGCTAATATGCGTTCTAAAGTAAAATATTTAAATCCTATCTTTTTGACTCAGCTAGAAGAGGCACAAGGTTAAGAAAACCAAGGACGTTGCAACTAAGGATTTTCTCCGGTTTCGCAGGTCTTATCTACAATTAAAAACTAAATTCTTTAAACTATCCAATCTCCTCAAGAAAACAGAGCATGAGGAAAAGGAGCAAGAATGTGATTATACGATAAACTTTAGGTACAGATTCACAATGTGAAGGCAAGGTGGCAGAACTATTTGCTTGGTTGGGAAGAAGTTTATTAGGGACAAACAAATATATGATAAGCTTTAAGTACAAATTTGCAACATGAGACAACAGTTTGCTCATTTGAATAGGCTTATTAGAAACAAAACACAAGGTAAGCAACTAGGACAGTGAATTGTATAAACGAAACACGCATACAATGAACGATCAAACTAGCAATCCCATTTAACTAAGATTCAAATAAACACCATAGTAATAACATGAAGGCAAGGTGGCACAACTATTCATTAATACAGTAATTACCCATGAACAGATACAAAATAACAATATTACAGGCAAGGTAGGCTCAACATATATTGCTATTGCGTGCAAAAGTTATTTACAAATGAGCTGAAAGCTCTTATTTATAGACATCAAAGGTGTAGGCAACCCTAAAATCACTTTGAGTCAACTACAGTCTTGCAGCATGTGAGCTTTTATTCATCTATGTCTAAGTAAATGAAACTATATAGTTAATTGGAAAGCTACCATCAGTTAACCGATACAAACAAGACTAATTGGACATGTCCAACATGCAAGTCCTTATTGAAAGGAAAGCTAACTGATAACTAACATCAATCAACTAGCACTAACTAAAAGTCCATCCTCCAGCGAAGATATCTCCATGAATGAGATAGGCGTGCTTGATATCAACAAGGAAAACTCAAGAAATGATGTCGAGTGAACTGCTGCTTTTGACTCATCCTCGTAAATAAATGCAGGATCCAACTGGGCGTCTACTGCAAGCCCTCTTTGTTTATTATCTCTTCTAGGAATCTGTCAATCGTATCATCATTTGGTACTCTGACGTTCTCCACGATGATGAACTTCCTGTCTAACTCCTTGTCTCCATCTTGGATCGCCCTCTAACTATCCTTGACCTCTGAAGTTGCCTTTTTGAAACTGGGAGTCATTTATGAGAACTCATCCAATTTGGATGCCTCAGGATCTCCACCTAGGTTACCACGAACCAACTCCTCGAACTCAGCCTGAACTGCCTCTAACACAACGCATGTTTCATCCTCACGCTGATAACGACATGGGATCTGAGTGATGAACTCGCTGATAAGTCGGAGAACTGAAACAACCTTTTCCTGAAGTTTGCCCATCTTAGTAGAGATTCTGTCATATGTTTCCACTTTGCAAAGATACAATTCTCTCCAAGTGAAAACCTTCTTTTTATCTTCTGTTGTTTCAATGGCGTCATAGGCAACTGCAAGCTGTGATATGAGAATCAGAACCTTCGGCCTATGCTCTGCTATGAAAACCTCGAGTTCCTGAATCCTCTGATGAAGACCATGTGTGTTAACTCTCAACTGATACAACTTTGTAAGGAGAAGTCGACTTGCAACAATGGAGTCCTCAATCCAGGTGTCCAAAAGCTTCCCTCGACAGACCAAATGACCAAGCCTCTGCTAATCTACGACTGTCTCTCGAAGTTGCAGAAGTAAAGGTGTTTGCCTTGCATTTCCATGAAGCACACTTGAGATGTATTGTCGGAGCTGACTGACTTCAGCCTTGAGGGCTGCCTTATCTTCACCGTCCTTCATGATACGATCCTCCAGATTACCTGCGACGACCCTGAACAAGCTCACATCCACGTGTCGAGTGCTCTTGCCTAGATTTGCTTTGACAAAGGTAAAGTGACCAACATCAACCTCGTCTAGGTTCTTGCCCTCTGGTGTTGTAGCAACCTCTATGATGAGCTCTGCTTCAGGATTCTTCTCAATGTTGACTTGCTTCTTGACCCTATTATTCGACCTATCCTGATAAGGATCACCAAACTTGGACAAGCTGATATGAAGGCCTACGTCTTTCTCTTCCCAACGACCTCTCGAGCCAAGATGAATGATGAACGCCGTTCTCTTGAGGAGGAGCTACTCTTGTCGTGTCAACCACTGGCGGATCAACTTGAATGAAGGTCTCGTGAACTGGAGACGCAGGCTCCGAATCAATGTCGATAGGAGATGACTAAGGTGAAAATAGTGGACTTGGAGATGACGAATCAGCCTCAATCTATACTACTGGTTCCACTAGAACTACTGGCTCTCTCTCTACCTGTTTCCGCTTAGCGATGCTCTTCCCTTTTGAATTCGGCCCAACCTTGACTCCTTTAGGTGGCTTCAAGATAACTTTGACTTGAGGCTTCGCCCTAGAAGTAGAAGGTAATGAAGAAATCCCTGCTGGTGGCTCTGTGGCTGGAATTACCCTTCGCTTCCGCTTGCTCTCAAGGAAGTACATGCTTGTCTTAATAACTGATCTGGACAAGTCCTTTATTGAAGTATTCACTGGGACATACCAATCAGGTTGGCGAAGTGGCTGGCGAGCGACTTGGTCTTTAATGAAGGAATTGAGGAGCACTTCTCCATGATCATCGGACAAACCCTCTACATCTTCTGATAGGAAATCAGCAAGCTATGGGAGAGTAAGTCTACAGTAATGACGTCGGCACACCTTAAAGTCATCCTCGCATTTGACCTTGAAGTCCTCAAGCGCTGCCGTATGTGAATTGCTTCGCTCCAACCGTGCTGAATAATGACCCAACGGATCATAGGTATGCCTCTGAGGAGGAAAACACTCAAGCCAGAGTTTCTCTAACTTGTTTGCCATTAGCTTGCAATCAGCAGCTGTCTTACACTTGTAAATACCCAATCCGAATGGAAAGGTGAAAGCTGACTTGTGTCGATTGCGAAGGAAAGTGTGAACCTCGTGTGCTTGTCTCATAAACTCCATGAAAAGGACTCTGTTTGACGAGTACCTCGGTAGCATCAGAGGTTCTCCGATGTAACCATACACACGGATATATGTGAAAGTAGGGAATTGGATGAACCAATCCGCCCAACTCTCCATCGCTGACTTGGCCCTTAGGGAAATTCTAACATGCATCTCATTATCTAAATCCCTGACTGTCCTCATAAGAAAGTGGTCATTCACCGCCTTAAAGTCCTGTTCAACTTTCGAAAACTCCAACTGAGAGTAGTATTCATGAACTCGTTGAACGCCGAGAACTCCATTGGTCTTTAATAGCCTGAAGCTGCCTTGAAATGCAACCAAGTAAACTAGAAAAGTCACCATATGAAATTCGTGCATCTTAAGGAACTCTGTAATCTGCCGGTGAAGACACTCATTGATAAACATCGCCCAGTCAAAAGTCTCTTTCTTGTCGATAAGCCGAGAGATGAGGTAGAACATCCATGGTCGGAAAACATGACCTTCCTAACCTGGTACCCGGTTGAGTAAAGTTATTAAAATGGCAATCTCGTCCTTGAACTCACCACGCCCAACTTTCTTTGGCATGTTGGTTTTCTGAATTTTCAACCATTGCTGAGCCACTTTCTTCCATGATCTGTCCATGGCCTCTTCCCATATCTTGTCACAATCTGGAATGGATACTGCAAAATGATTTGAGTGCGGAGGGATAGAAATGCATTTCTCAATGTCCCTCGGTTTGAGGCTACAAACGACCCTCCCATCGGTTGATCTGATTTGTTTGGTAGACGAGTCATAATGCTTGATGCAAGCGATTACAAACTCTAGATCGAAGATCGAGATGGGAATAGATGCCGCTGCAAGTAACCCGGAATGCTCAAGGTTTCTTATTGTAGTGTTGCTGGTACCCTCCAATGTGTTCAGATTGATGACGCGATAAACATGACCCAAGTTTGTATCAGTAGTTTTCAGAAAATCATGAACAAAGACCTGTTTGGCCTTGTAATCTATGGGGTTGTACTGCATTATGAAAAACTAGATTATAGACTGTAAAGTTGGGTATGTTTGGACAATTTTTAGAAAAGGCTGAAAAAGCTTTGAGATAGGCAAAAAATAGCAAGTGTGGAGGTGATTTTTTTCGGAAAAATTGTGAGATATGGGTTTTGTGTAGAATTGAATTTTAAGACAACCTAGATTGACAGATTTGCGAAAAAATGAGATTTAGGCTTGCATGCAAAAGGTTTTCAGTCGAGTTTTGAATTGGCAGTTAGGGGCACTGGGGGCAATTTTTTCCGTGAAAATATGGAACATGGATTTTGTGCAGAACTGAATTCTAAGACAACCTAGGTCGATAGATTTTCTAGAATACAGGCAACGGGGAAATTTTCTCGAAAAAATCTAAGACATGGGTATTGTCGTTGATGCTGAAATACACGAACCCAGATGCTCTGTTTTTGAAAATTTTGTCGTTTTCTTTGACATGCGAAGAATGTCTAAGACGATAATAAAGGAAATAAGTCAGAAGATAGAAGTTTTGTTTGTTTGTTTTTTTCTTCTTTTGTAGAAATTCACCTATGCTTGAAATGGATTTGATGAAACCTGCATACAAATGGAAAACAAAGTCTGAAATATTCTTCCCTTGAACACTTTGAATTTGTAGCTACGAAGAACGTTGAATTTTGACACCTGTAGTACCTTCAGATTAAAATTTGCTCAAGAAAGGTGTGTTTGATCAACTCATAATGAGAAATAATGGACACCATATGCATAATATATAAGAATTTATCATCAAAGACATCTCAAATGCATGCAAAGTCTTAGAAATTGCGCTTGAACTCTAATAGGACCTTCAAAACCCACGCATGGCTTGTAATTGGCTCTAAAATCAGTCAATTGAATAAAAAATATGCCCTAATTAGGACGCCACCTTCAATAGTTCAATTAACTGGCGCATGCAAGCTGATCTCGCTCAGTTACAAACTAAAAATAGGCCTAGAACAAGTCAACCTTGAAAATAGTTAATTGAAGAGTTATTTTTAGTTAACTGAATCCACCTTTCATTCGCGCCACTTCTCTTGAGTTCAAAAAGTCAACCTTTGACTTTAGGCGCCTCTTTCCAGACATAGCCAATTTCTTGAAAATTTGGATTTGAAAACCTCGTCGAAGTTCACATTTGATCATTGATTCTGATTGACTGACATGTCGGATTGATTGGCTGACAGTTTCATTGAAGAGTAGGATCAAATCTGACAAAAGTCTCCTTGAGGTGTCAAACTCTAACTCACCATCTAAGGCCTCAAAATGTAGGGCGCGCCTGGCCTTCAGGGGTGCTTTTGACCTCAGACTTGGAAAAATTTCAATGCATTTTCCATCATTTTCACAATGATTCTGACCTTACTTCTCTTTGCGTTTCCTGGTGTTCGGCAAAACTTCAGAATTAGCAAACAGGCTCACTGCGGAGTTGGCTGGATTCTGAACAAGAGCTCTTGGAGAGCACTTCTCATAAAAACATCGTTTGAGAACTTAAAAACATGGGCACCCCTGGCCACCAGGGGCGCTTTTCCTCCCAGACTTGCCATTCTTCAAATTGGCTAAAATCCACTAAACCTCCGACTGTAGGCTACTATGAAATCATTTGACCTGGCTGAGATATGCAACGGAAAGCTGGAACCAACACAAACAAGATGATCATTTGAAACCGTCAAACATGCTGAATTCAAGGCATCAAAACCGAGGCCAGGGGCGCCTTTGCCATTTCTGGACATTTTTGACCATGACTAAAACCCTATGTTTGACTCCTGATACTGGCAGCTCAGCAACTCTGATTCACCCTCTGACGGATGTGTTGCGAAGCCAGATCAAGTTTGAGACAAACATCCTAGGTGTCACTTGATAAAAAAACTTCATTTTTTCATTTCCGTCGTTTTGCATTCAATCTCCATTTTCAGGTGCTAGACATATTTGTTGGACTAGCTCATCGCGAAGCTAACAGGATTCTAGAGAAGTCATCTTGGAAGAGACAAGTCTGAAAAATTTGATCTAGACCTCCAGAATCAAGGGCGCCCTTGGCTCATAGGTTCGCTTTTGCATCTAGAGTTAAATTTTTTTTTCATCATTTTCACCTTGTTGAAAATCCCCTTCGAGACGAAGCATCAATTCAGACAAATCTTGCCATAGAAACTTCATTGGAGTGTTTCAGGCTTAGATTTCGACACCTGGTACCTAGCCATTTGCCATTGTAGAGCTTAGAGAACCTAACTTTTCACTTGAAAAAATGAAAACTACCTACCAGGCTTAAACTGAGTTTTAACTGAATCTGACTTCACCATTGTGATCGTGAGGCAAAATAAGCCAATCAAAACAATTTTCAATCAATTTTGACAAGTTTCAATTTTTAGGGTTTTTTGACCTAAAAGTAGGGGTCCATAAACCCAAATTTTCAATTTTTTGAAACTTTGCTAGTATCTTCGTGGCATCACACTAACTCAAAGCCCATACTTGATTTGCCCAAAAACTAAGTTTTGACATCATTTTGACAAGGTTTAGACCATTTTAAGCAAAATGCCTTAATGAAACAAAAAATTTGGTTTGGGTAACAACAATAGTAGAATTATAGAAGTTGTTACTACAAATCCATAAAAGGTGGATACTCTTTCTATGTGTAGCAATCAACCACTTTTAACACAAGTTTACCAAGAGAATTTCACCAAAGGTTAACAACATTAAATGGGTAAGGTACCACTATTCATCATGTAAGATACAAAGTGTAACATGAACTTTCGCTTTTCTGGCTGAAAAGGTTATTCATCAAGTGCCAATTTCATTTATTTCATGCAACATAAGCTAGTAAGTAAATACAAGAGAAAGGATTTGAATTCCTTTTCTAGTTCAACTGTCCTCCAAGACTCGACATGCCACTGATAAGAGGGAATTCCTCTTAGTTGCCATCTGAGTTTGGTGTGTACCCCCACTTAACCAACTCTATCGCACTACTAAGGATAACCTCCTACTAAGTATGACAACTTTGGTTAGCTAAGCCTCTGGAGTGAAGTGAACTATTGAGAGGACGTAGTGGCAACAACACTCACTATGGCCATAGTTTTCGTATATATACGTTTTGCAATGAATGTAATCATGGTTCACCACCCTGCTCGACTTGGAGAGACTATTCATCTGGGCTACTGGACTAGCTGTCGACCCACATACCATAACATAAGGTTCGAAATGTGATATCAGCATAAGACCTCCTTTCGGTAGCTTGCATATTAATTATGTAACCCTAAAAGGGTTTGGAACTAATTTCCTTCCCTACAAGGTTTCTTTCTTTAGTATATAGTTAAGGACACACTAGGTGCATTTTCTACCATTTATTCCCTTACACAATCCATTAGAGGCCCACCTACGACATGATAGAGATGAACATTACATAAAACATAGCGAACAACCAAAATGTTCTTGTATAGCTACCACAAAACTTAACTCAAGATCAAAATATAAACAGTTTTAATTTCAGCAATAAATCAAAAGTATGAGCTCATTTCCGACAATAAATCAAATTTTGACCATCTGGCCATAAGATGAACAATCTTCAAAATTCGATGGCTAGACCATTTAAAAAAAAGAAATAAAATAATGACAATCCTTGCCAGTATTAAAAGGAATTTTACCAAAAGTCCAAGAAGTGTCAAAATCCAGAGGAACACCTTTTATGCACTATGTGACTTAACTAAGTCATTATCAAGGAAGTAGATTGCTGAACCGTATTCGGATTTTCCAAAAACTTACAGTGGTTAGAGATTGCGTTTCAAACACATCAACCAAATAAGTCCTTTAAGTCTTTCATCATGCTCAAAATTTTGCAAATAAAATGGTTATAACACATCCACTCCTATTTCTTGAGCATCTATCATTCATTGATAAGATGATATTATAAGATTGTGCTATAGCAACACACAAAGATTATAGTTGGAACATAAACTTCTTTCCTTTGTTCTGCTTAACCAAAACTTTATTCCTTATTTCACTGAATAGGTTACTTGTTCAAAGCATAAACAACATTCGTTAGATACTTTGGTGGTGATTATATTCACCATTGTAATTGTATTTTCTAGTTCCTCCAAAGGCAAAACTCATAGTTCTTAACCATTTGGCCAAAATGCCATGAGAATATCTAATATCTTCTCCTTACAACTGTTATGATTTATCTGACAATCTCCAAGCAGATTGTTAACAAAAGTTCAAAGAATGATTCTAATCCCGATCTTTATTCATCAAAATAATGCTTGATATGATCCTCATTAATTTTAACCTCTTCCACATATTAACATTTTTTCCAAAAGGCTTCATGAGGTATTAAGGATCTTGTATTTGTTGTTGTTTAACGATCAGATATACATAAATGAAAGCAATCATAGAATACAACACATGAGACAATGAACACAACCAGATACCTTGGGAAAACCCTCCTCCCGAGGGAGAAAAACCCAGCAAATGATTCTCTTATATATTGTAGGAACAAGAGCAGAAATCTGCTTTACAATTTCGGCCCAGCACATAGGTGAATTTGATACAATGAATAATAGCACCTCTCAAATACAAACAATTATGTTTCTCCTTCAATTCGGCCTGCTGCTGCAAGAAGAACTACAACCACATAATGATGATCTGCTGCTACAAGATGATACTCTGCTGCTCAGGTGCGAACTTCTGTAGGAGTGATGGATCAACTTTTATTAATCAATGAACAAATGCGACCTTGTATATATACAATTGAGGCACCTCCTCAATTAGGTCGGCCCCCTTTGAAGAATACATAAATATATATTAATTACAATGTGGTCGGCCCAATTTAAATAACCAATGATAATCTCAAATGCATATAAATTAAATAGCTGATTAGGCTAACATTTAATTTATGTTTTCTCCTTGAAACGTGTGCAATGGAAGTGCAGCCCTAAGCTGCTGTAACATCAACACTCCCTCTCAGCTAGGGATGATACTTCCATCTGCACAAGACACATCATATCAATATGAAAACAAATAGAATATCACCTCATAGTGATATCAACCATCATGGCTACCTCCATAGATGGTATGTACAAGTGCTCATCACTTAATGTGATGTTGTCACCTCAATGTGACTTTCACCATGGCTCCTCTAGAGGGTGACACACAAGTACAAGTAAATCATCACGGATTCCCTCGCGTGATGCTGTCATGGAGTCACACACATGACATCCACCATGGCTCTCTCAGAGGGTGGAAACAAGGGCTTTCACCTCAAATCTCGAAGAGAAATGCACTACCAAGGACTTGCACCTCAAATCTCTCTCAATAGAGAAATGCATTACTAAGGGCTTGCACCTCAAATCTCTCTCAATAGAGAAATGCATTACCAAGGGCTTGCACCTCAAATCTCTCTCAAATAAGAACTCATTAATCAAAGGAACACTGATACTGAGACTCCCTCTCAGCTAGGACTTCATTCTCCCCTTGATCCCGGCTTCAAAGATTGCAAAGAAGACTTCTGGAGATGGACTTCCTCTAGCCATCAACTCAGTCCTTCTAGTGTTTACTCCCTCTTGATCATTTCTTTGGTTGACATGACTTCTTCACAAGATGCCTCAAGCTTTACATCACTAAGTAATCTCTTATCATCTTCTTCCCCCTAAACCTATCCAGGAAGCATTTTAGATAGAGATTACTAACTGTCCATAATTATCCAAAGAAATATCAAGATTAGAATAGTACAAGTTATATCATGAATGAAATTTTTCAAAAGATCTTATGCTAGTGAATCACAACACAATTCAAGAGAATCTACTATCTCTCTTAATTACAAGATCCAAAGAATAAATAAATGATATAACTCAGCAACCAAAGAATACTTATCTTTTTAACTATTCCGATAGGTCCAAATGCCGGACATAGTATGATATGTTGTACTTGAGCTCAAATCAGTTCGTACCCTTCACAGTTTGAACACAATGACGACCTGAAAGGTACTTTGTCTTCGAGAGATATCTCCAGCCATCAATATAGTCCAATGACTGCAAGCTATGACTCCAAGCTTGATCATTTCTTCATTCGGTATGACTTCGATATCCTGTGACTTAAAGATGCAGATTGCTTGATGCTCAGGCTATCTCAATGTTATAGCATGAATTAATAGCTACAAAACAATTCATGAACATTATTCAACTGCGCAATACTTATCTCATAGGATTCAAAATCTCCTGAGTAATAGATAATTAATTCATCAATCATGACATCTCTTTCTTTCAATTTTTCCGAAGAGCTAATCTCAGCAAAGACAAAAGACAATCTTCACAAATTAGCATGATACAACTTGCAATGAATAATTCTAAAGAATCTTATCACAGTGATCACTATTTACTGGTCACACATACTCCTAAGTAAGTGATGTCAGAATTGCACAACTTAGCAAACTAAATTCATCTCAGATTTAAAATATAAACAAAAAAAATAAAAAATACTTATCTCTTTATTTATTTTGATGAAATCAGACTGTCCTTTTCAGGTCTGGACTTATCTTTCCAAAGCTTTTTATATGTTCCCAGTTCAGCTGCAAGACAATCATCTATGACTTCTGAACCTAGGTCAACATTCACGGCTCTAGGGATGTAATGATGAATATTTCCAAAGAGCCTTATCTTCAAGCAATGAATTTCCTAGATTTAACCTTTAACCTAAACGGCCCAAATGCTCGATTTGCATCACTTCTTGACTTTCCAGCAGCAGCCTAAAATTTTATTTATTTTTATTTTACAAGGACACAACTGTAGAGAGAGCTCCCGATAAATATTATATAATACGATTCCTTTCCCTTTTAAACTTGAAGTCGTAAAAATATGCACTTAAATTGTGTCGGTCTCCTCTACAACAACTCTCACTTAGCTAACATAACATAAGGCAGCAACTATAATAATTATCAAAGGCGAATTCCTTAATAACATTCAGGAGCTTTAAACGGAGCATTTAAAATACTCGTTTATTCAACCCGACTCCTTTACCATCAATGTCGATTATTTTTTTTTTTCAACTTACCAATACCATGCTGTGGCTTCTAAAGGAGAATACGACAATCAATTCATGCGCTCAAATTGATACAAAACTTTAACATCGACTTAATTTCAAATGTATGCCTGGCGTTTTCAAGAATTGACCCCTTCCACACTTCACAATCTCGAATTGATTGAAGACTCATTGATATCCTTAATGAAGCGACTCCTTCAAAGGCGATTATCCATTACAAGCTGCTCCCGATAATTCATAGCTTTGCCTTTACCACGATTTGTTATTAGGATCTGGACGCTTCATTTCTGCCTGTTGCTCACGAAGGATTGAAGTGGATGTGATATGATGATGTCGCTCTTAACTCCAGGGAGACCCAAGTGAAGTGAATCGTGAACGCCTCCTACTTGGTGCGACAGTGCTTGCTCTGCACGATCCATGTTTTCCCTGCTTATGGCTTTCGCTGTTCACAACTAAAACAAATAAATGGCTGCTTTCCTTTAGTTGTGCTCTCAACGACTTGAGAAACCATCCATAGCTTTTCCCAGACTAAAAAATCCTTCAGACTGCTTAACAATTTCTGATCAGATCTCTTCTTAAACCTGGCTCTGATACCATGTTGTTGTTTAACAATCAGATATACATAAATGAAAGCAATCATAGAATACAACACATGAGACAATGAACACAACTAGATACCTTGGGAAAACCCTCCTCCTGAGGGAGAAAAACCCAACAAATGATTCTCTTATATATTGTAGGAACAAGAGCAGAAATCTGCTTTACAATTTCGGCCCAGCACATAGGCGAATTTGATACATACAATGAATAATAGCACCTCTCAAAGATACAAACAATTATGTTTCTCCTTCAATTCGGCCTGCTGCTGGAAGAAGAACTACAACCACATAATGATGATCTGCTGCTACAAGATGATACTCTGCTGCTTAGGTGCAAACTTTTGTAGGAGTGATGGATCAACTTTTATTAATCAATGAACAAATGTGACCTTGTATATATACAATTGAGGCACCTCCTCAATTAGGTCGATCCCCTTTGAAGAATACATAAATATATATTAATTACAATGTGGTCGGCCCAATTTAAGTAACCAATGATAATCTCAAATGCATATAAATTAAATAGCTGATTAGGATAACATTTAATTTATGTTTTCTCCTTGAAACGTGTGCAATGGAAGTGCAGCCCTAAGCTGCTGTAACATCAACAGTATTCGCCTTTACTTATGCTTAATTATTTGTATATGGCAATTGGTTTTCTCATGAATCTCGCTGAACAAAAGTATTTCTTGGTCTTATACCATTTTCTCAGCATTCCATGCCAATGTACCACCACTTGTCCTTTATTGATCCTTTTATTCCACTTGGCTCATTCCAAGCCATCTAGAACTTAGCCTAGAGCCCATCTTATCTGTGTCTTTGATATAATTTCAAGGTTTTTCAACACTCAGCTGCTCTTGCACTTGATTGACTAATTCTGGATTTTCCCATCCTCATGTTTTTGAGAAACAAGATTGATCTTGGACTCATACAGACACTGCTCTACCCAAGCTCTTAGTCTGATTAGTAACTGACCAAGGTTTCACCTTTCTAGACTAAGTCTCGAAATCTTTCCACTATGCAACCTTAGCAGAATTGTTTTTCTCTTGAAATTTTAACCCCTCGGTTGGCTTTCTCTTAGCCATTGACTTTGGTAAGTGCTGGGAAAATTGTCTTCCTGATAGTTTCCTTGGTTTTTCTCTATGCCATTCTGGCATTAAATCAGTTGTAAACCTTAGCCAAACTGCTGAATGCTTAAAAGGTTTTTTTGTGATGAGCTCATAGGTCCATGAGTTGAACCCGGTTCGCTCTGATACCATTTGTAACATACCAACTAATCTACAGTTTAAGAAAGGTAACTAACTACTAGATTTAGCTGAAGGGTAACTAATTAGTTTTCCTTATGAAAGTTTTCTTTTGAAATTCGAAGAGGAAAGTTAACAATCTGCACATTAACTACTCTAACATTCATTAAGTAACTTGTAGTTTCTTTTCATTTTCAGCCGCAATGGAACAATTAACAGTTAATATAATTGAATCCGTAGTTGGTTATGATCTAACTTTTCCATTAAATACGGAATGAATAGAGCATCTAATACAACAATGAAATGAATCACTATAAAGTAAATATAACTGAAATAAAGAGAGAGAGAGAAAGAGTTATAAGTACAGTCTAAAGGCTTCCTGCTAGAATGTTTGATCAAGACTCCCTCTTCAAGGGAAAAAGAAATATCATCAAGGGCTTTTCCACCCAGCCAAAGACCTATTGGTCTCCCGTGTTTCTTCAACTGAAGAAACCCGACCCTTCAGGAGGGTAGTCAACAAAGGATAAAGAGAGAGAGAGAAAGAGTTATAAGTACAGTCTAAAGGCTTCCTGCTAGAATGTTTGATCAAGACTCCCTCTTCAAGGGAAAAAGAAATATCATCAAGGGCTTTTCCACCCAGCCAAAGACCTATTGGTCTCCCGTGTTTCTTCAACTGAAGAAACCCGACCCTTCAGGAGGGTAGTCAACAAAGGATCTCACACTAATCTATACTACCCATCTGAGTCTGGTGTCAAGAACCTATACTACCCTGGTCGATCTCTCACTATAGGTTCTCCTAACTAGAAAAACCATTTTGACCAGGGGTATATTTGATTCTTGATGGCTGACAAATGCTTAATCTAAGCATCATAACCTTGGCCAAGGATTTTTAATAATGAGCACGTTATTTGTGCTGTTAGCACTCTAACCCTTACTCGGCATTTAAATTTTGAACTCATAGAGTTTATATTAACAAAGACTCAACTCTTAATTCTTTTCTTTTACAAACAGGAGTAAAACTATATTTCTGACTTACAGAGAAGAGAATGGGGTCTTATGACTTAGCTCAAACTCTCGTGGCTTTACCAAGCAAAGGTGATAAACTCATTTCATCCTTTCTAGAGCATAGTAAGATAGACTTTCAACAGTTTTGAAAAGATTCCAACGATTAGATTAAGTTCCATTCAATTATAACGGAAAAGAGTTTAAAGTTTAGACCAATTCGGCATAAGAACAAAGTATGGAGAAGATTTCAACTTAAACTTTGACAAATTAAATCATAGAGCATTTTGAATGTGAGATCGAAAGACCAAGTCAGGTTCACAACTATTAGAGAAAGAATATTCGAGAACAGGATCAATTAAACAAACAGGTTCATAATTATTCAAGATAGTCTTTCGACGGACAAGACTCGGAAATGTTGCATGTAATCGATGACATTAAACTAAAAGCAGGACGATGAATTCAAGAGTATGCTAACCCTAGCATGACAAATTCAAACGATATAAGGGACTTTGCAATGCTAAAGAATTAAAATAATTAAAGACACGTTACATGCCTGGAGACGCGAATTCTTCAGTTCGAAGATTCGTCTAGCTTCTTCTCTCAATGCATAGGACGTAAACTGCAGGTATTTGAATCTTCACAAAATAGAGATGAAGGGCTGAGACGAATTTCTTAAGAGTTTAAAACGTTTCTTTCTTTCACATCTGAATAACAGTGATGGAAGAAAAATAATGGCGCACGGATAAGAAATGCCAGACAGAAAGTGCTACCTCTTAATGCCGACTAGAAGAGAGAGTACGAGGTGAATGCGAGAGTGAAGAAGAAAAATGTCCTCCTCAGAATATCTAAGGCGAACAAGATTTCCCCGAAAGGCATCCGCTTGATTACTCTCTTGGACGTTTCGAAAAAGAAAGTTGTGAAGGGTGTGGGAGTTACCCACCTGACCACTCCCACTGTAAGAGTCACCCCCGACTCCATATTCATTGCCACAAAAGGATTGATATTAACATCAACTTAATATTTTTAATTCACTACAAACTTTCAAGGTGTGGTAAGGCTTAATATATGACTTCTAAGGGGAAAGGATGGCAATCACTTAAAGTTGACTTGCTTAAAAATTATCTAATTCAGTTATAATCCAAGGTTACAACTTCATTGTAGCTACGTTACACCAACTTGTGACTTGATAGTAATTTGATACTTTATAGACTATCACCTCTCCTTGATGATATTTCGCTTTCCTTCTAGGTGTTGGCCATCCTGCAATCACTTGACAAAGAAATAGGGTTAGACCTTTCTCGATATGATTTAAAATAAAAACTCGTCAACACATTCACTATTTTTGTAATGCCCCACCCGAGCTTTCGGTGAAATAATTTTTTTTCAAATTTACGTCAAAAGAGTAAATAAATGTGCTAACAAGGCATTGCAATATAATTTTTCTTTCTTTTATTGATAATATATGAACAAGATATTATATTAAGATACAATAAAGATTCCATTTCATTACAATAACTTCACAATTACAAGTAACGAGAAAACGTACCTTAACTAAAATAGCTCCAATAAGCTTGAGAACAAATAGTAGTAAGAAGGTTCAGGAATCCGCCTTTCAAATCATGGTGCTCCAATAGCCTAATGAGGAGGAGAAGCATCACTCAGGCGCTTTTCCGCGAAACACGGACTTATAATGCGGTCCCTGCACATCTATCATTTGAAAGATGACACTCCTTTTGACGAAGAGATTGGTAGAGTAACCAATACTGTTAACCAACTGGGCATAGTGTTGTGTCCTACAAAACTAGAACTTGTGCAATGCAACAATCTCTCAAACTAGTATGTAATATGGGATCATGGTGAACTGACATCGTAATCATCACCCAGTCTAAGAGGATGTCTTGTACATTACACGACTTTGATCAAAGTGTTTCATTTAGTATTTCTACTGTATTTCTATTGAGGGTCATCTATATTTCTATTGAGGGTCATCTATCACATACACTATTCAGGGTCGATTTGAGTTAGGGCTATCTTACACTAAACGTAGGTATTGTCCTTAAATGAGTAAATCCGTCACCCCAGACTAACCTACAACCAACTAAGTAATTACATAAGCTAGGTGTACCCTTCAATGGATAGTCCGTCATCCCAGATAACTTATCTTCAAACAATCTACTGACAAAAGTGTACTAAGCCTTCCCTAAAGGGTAGACACGGTTTCCCTAGTTAACTTATTAACTTGGCTAGTGTACCTTAATGACTCATTTCATTTACTCATGCTTAATAGACTAATATCTAAGCAACCGTATTCTCTTTATATGGAGATCATACAATCATTGCAACCCACACAAGTAATGCATCTTTTGTCCTTTCATAACAAGTATGTGTCTTTTATACTTTCACGGTATATATGCATCTTTTATGTTTTAAACAACATACTCCCTAGGTGCAAGCTAATGTATAGATTATAGAACATTACATTTTTCAACAAATAACAACAGTTTATGAAACAAATCCCTATCTAAGCACAGACAGTAAACACAATTTGAGAACAATTTAAAGATTTTCAAATGAAATTGATGGTAGAAGAATATCTCATGCCTGGTTTTCAGCTTTTCTCCAGCTGGTGAAGACTCAATCTATTTCTCAGCACTGCCAACAATCGTCAATTTCCTTCCCAGACTTTCTTTCTCTCTCATAATTTATCTGTTTAGAAAATGATGAACCAAATTGGTAGTGGTTTCAGTTTGATAGAAGATATGAAACTCTCAAGTGACTCAATATTGAAATTGATGCATAGACTCAACTTCGTGATCAAATTCGACTCTTATGAAATGATGAAATTACTCTTAACATAATGAATGCACAGTTAGGAAATTCGTTATTGAACAAAATAATGCGTCTGAGTGAGAACAATGATAAGTAAGTAAACAAGAAGAATGGGCGGCTATTTATAAAGCTCCCCTACCCATCAAATTCCACTTCTAAAGGCTTGTTGAATGACAAAACTGTGTTTTGGAAAGGTCTACTTAGCAACTGGCGGGTTTACAATTCCCTACTTAGCACTTCTAGAGGTGAGTCAACTCATGATATTGACAACAAATTGGAGAATGTTTCAAACTTGCATATGATGAAAAGAGAGGGATTGACACCTACAAGCGTCTTCCAAATATGGCACCAATCGTGAAATCTGGCGAGTATTTAATCATAGGAAAAAGTCCATAATTATTTGTAAACACATAGCCTATAGTTCAGGCTTCAAGAGACATTAATAGGTGAGTTTGCATCCTCTGTGACTTGGTCATGGTACCGCGCGCATGCGCGTGTTTCCTTTCAGCGCTACAATTTATTTTATTTTCCAAAAGTTCAGAACTATAGTTTCAATGAAATATTTCTCTTTTCCAAGAGTTGGCGTATATTTTCCAAAGCCAAAGATAAAATTCTGATTCATATTTTTCACATAATTGGTTGGCAATTACTCCATTCGATTTTCAGAGTTATGAAACATTAGCCGGTTGGGTAAATATTCCTTTCGATTTTCAAAGTTAAATTGCAATATTTTGATCAAATAGGAAATAAGTTGATTTCCTATGTTGGAATCAATATTTGAAAAATAATTCAATTTTTCAAATTGAGAGATGATATTAAATCAATGATTTGATTTTCCAAGTAAGAGAAATTAATATTAAATTAATTTAGAAAATAATTATATATTTTATTATATAAATATAATTATAGTTCTTAAATATATTAAACATATATATATATATATTTAAATACTCGAGTATTAATATATATACATATATATATATATTTTAATATAACTAAAATATATTTATATAATCTTTAATATATTATTATGTATATATATATATATATATTTAACAAATTTATATTTATATCGTGAGCCAGTTAGCATATCCGACATGTATATTCATACATATTAAATACCCAAGTATTAATATATATATATATATATATATTAATATAACTAAAATATATTACTAAAATATATTTATATGATCTTTAATATAATTATGTATATATATATATATATATTTAACAAATATATATATATATATATATATATTTAACAAATATATATTTATATTGTGAGCCAGTCGGCATATCCGATATGTATATTCATACATATATATGTATGTGTAAAATTGTCAAGCAATAATAATATAATATTATTAATATCCACTTATAATAGGTTGTGTGCATTTATACATGTATATATAGTGTTCCACGGAAACGTGTTTCCCCCCCTTTTTGGCCGTGTTTCAGAGATTGGGACGTTTCTGGGACAGGGAAACGGGTGCATGACGTCTCCCGCCGTCCCACCACTGTCACTAGTGCTCTGCCGAAGACGGGGAAACGTCTCTGTGTCTCCCAAGGAGACGTGGAGATGTCTCCAATTCTCCTTAAGAGATGTCTCCACGTCTCCATGCCTCCTTGGGGGATGCCTAGGCGTTTCTTGGGAGGCGGGGAGAGGTCTAGCCTTCTCCCGTCACCCTACGTCAATGGATGGGCCAAATCTAAAAATTTGAAAATAAAGTTCGATTTTCGGGGGTTGGGGGGTAAGCCTAATTTGACGTGGGCCCCACCCCTTCCCCCAAAACAACACAAAACCATCTTATTTGGTGATTTCAGTCACATTTTGAAAGACTGGTTTTTTTTGCAGCAAGCTGAAGAAGAGGAAAAACTTGTAGAAGTCTGATTGAAGGAGTGAATAAAGTGATTGCAAGTGTGATAGGAGTGAGAAGGAGCAAGAAGAAGAGGAGGAAGAGGATTCTACTACATTTTGGAGAGATTTTTCAAGCACAAGGTAGGGTTTTTTTAGATTTCTTGTTTTTTTTGTTTTATTTTCTGATTTTCATTTTTCAATTCTTTGTTTGTTTAACTTTAAACTTGTTTTTTTTTTCTTATTCATTTTAAAATCAGATTTGATGAATCTTGATGGAAAAATGATGAAGATGAATGAATCATTCATCATTTTGCCCTCAAGATTCAACATCAAATTTTATTATATAATATATTTTTTTTTAATTTTTAAATAATATAAATTAATAAATTATAAATTGTAAATTTTGTTTTCAAAATTAAAATTTCAAATTTGTATTTCAATTTGTTAAACTAGGCTGATTTTATTTTTATTTTTATTTTGTGAAATGCAGTGTCACGTTCACAATGAGCTCCAAAGACATGAGTGGGGATGAGATGGAAATCCATTCTCATAGTGAACATGATTTAGATTTTGAACTTGAGAATGAGGGGGGTGACCATGGGGCTGATCCTGGAGCCCAATCTAGTTCCATGGCTAGTGCACCAGCTAGTACAGGTTGCCCTTCAGAGTTGTGTGCACAGTATGCTAGGGGTGCTTTTGATCCTAAGTCTCCTCTCAAACAGTTTGCTTCAAGAATACAAGGCACATCACGTTCAGGTTGGGGAACAAAGAAGTGGAAGTGCAACATTTGGTGGACTGAATGGTATGGTAGCATCACTAGAGTGAATGCACACTTTCTTTTTTGGACAGGAAAAGGTGTGGGGCCTTGTAAGTTTTTGAAGGAAACTAAAAATATACAGTATAAAATTGAGTTTAACAAGCTTTGGGGCATTTCAGATGACACAAATATTTCAGTCCCTACTACTTTGTCTGCTAGGGCAGCCCTTCAGCACATCCATCATGCGCCACATACTTCTCATGCATCACAGACGGGAGGAATGATGTTTGGATCTCCATCCACTTCCACTTCTAGTGCCGCAAGGGGGATAGGGAAACACAAGTTGCAGACATCATAGAGTAACCCCATAGCTGATATGTTTAATGTGCAGCTGAGAGATGAGATAGATGAATCCATTGGCAAGTTCTTCTTTGCCAATGGCATTCCATTTCATGTTACACGGTCTCCTTGTTATAGGGAGATGATGGCTATGGTGGCGAAAGGAGGAACATCATATGTGCCACCAGGTGAGACAGAAATGAGGATGTCGATCTTGGATAAGTACTATTTCAAGATCAATATTTTGATGGAGAAGATGAAGGCATGTTGGGTGGTGCAGCATAGTTATGGATGGGTGGATGGACATTAGCCATTGTCCACTCAACATCATGGTTACATGTGCAGAGGGCCCATACTTCCTTATAGCAGTTGATTGTACAGGGCATCACAAAGATGCTGATTTTCAGTTTCAGGTCTTCAGGGAGGTTATTGAGGAGGCTGGGCCACAAAATGTGGTCCAAGTAGTCATAGATGCAACCCATGTGTGTAGAGCAGTAGGGAGACTCATTGAGGCAGCCTATAGACATATTTGGTGGACCCCATGTTGTGTGCATGCCATGAACAATGCACTCAAGGACATGGGGAAGATTGGTTGGATTAGAGGAGTGGTCACCGATGCGAGAGATGTGCAGATGTTTATCTGCAACCACCACACTTCACATGCACTCTTCAAGACCTTCGTGAAGGAGTTCTTGAAACCAATCGAGACCAGATATGCATCCTATTTCATTCTCTTGGAGAGAATGATTGAGTTGCAAGAGGCATTGCAATTCATGGTTATGACTAATGAGTGGAATAGGTGGGCCGAGGCCAAAACAATTGGCATAATAACTAACACCTCTGGAATATAAGTTAGTACAGACAGCTATGCACACTGCGTAATGAGTGCTCTTCAAATTAGGAGGGGAAGCTCCCTCATTTGCTGATATGTGTTTCTAAAGTAAAGTTATCTAAACCTATCTTTTTCGACTCAGCTGGAAGAGGCACAAGGTTAAGGAAACCAAGGATGTTGTAGCTAAGGGTTTTCTAGTTTCGCAGATCATTAACTACAACTAAACTAACTACTTTAAATCTATCCAGTTTCCTCAAGAAAATAGAGCATGAGGAAATGGAGCAGGAATGTGATTACACGATAAAATTCAGGTACAAATTCACAACGTGAAGGTAAGGTGGCACAACTATTTGCTTGGTTGGGAAGAAGTTTATTAGAAACAAACAAATATACAATAAACTAAGCACGGATTCACAACGTGAAGGCAAGGTGGCACAACTATTTGCTTGGCTGAATAAGTTTATTGACACACACATCACACGATAAGCTTTAGGTGCAGATTCTCAACGTGAAGGCAAGGTGGCACAATGATTTGCTTAATCTGAATAGGCTTATTAGACACAAAACGTAAGGTAAGCAACTGGGACATGGTATTGCATAGACAAAACACGCATACAATAACGATCAAACCTGCAACCCCATTTAACTAAGATGAGCATTCACCATAATAACTGCATGAAACCCGAGTGGTATAACAATTCATCATCATTATAAATACTCGTGAACAGATACAAAATAGGCAATATTACAGGCAAGGCGGCACAACATATATTACTCTCTCGTGCAAAAGTTAATTAAAAATGAGCTTAAAGCTCTTATTTATAGACATCAAAGGTGCAGGCAACCCTAAAATCATCTTCAGTCAACTACAGTCTTGCAATGCATGGAAGATTTTATTACTAAACCCTAATAAAACAAACTACAGTTAACTGGAAAGCTACCATCAGTTAAGCGAAACATCTAATCTAAATGGACAATGTGCAAGCATGCACGTCCTTATTGAAAGTAAGTTAACTGGAATACTACCATCAGTTAACGTAAAAATGTAAATGAAACTCCAAGTGAACATAGATACTTGCAAGATAGACATGTGTGAGATGTGAGACAATGAGTTAACTCGGAAAAAAACGTCGAGTTAACTGCTGTGATTGAAGTCTATCTTGAAAGGTGGGAACTGAAGTCTACTAGCCCTGATCTCGAGCAATCAACTCATCCACGAGGTTTTCACTACGTCACCGTCTGGGGTATTGAAGCTCTGCCAAAGTATATTGTGCCTATGCAACATGTTTCTCCGCCTGTGATCTTACACTGAAACTCGCCTTTATTGCCGGTTGCCTCATCAAACAATGCTGACATGACTGTAAGTTGATTCATCTTACAGCCAATGGTCTCCCCACTGAAAATACCGTGAATGAGTGCTTGAAGCTTTGACTAAACGTCAACAGGCTCAACATAGTCACCACCTACACACTGATACTGGCATGGTAGTTGAGACACGAAGGTTCTCACGTAACGGAGTGCACTAGTGACGTGCTCTTTGCTCTCAGCCAACTCTGATGCTATTGTTTCTTCTATCTTCGCCTTGAAGATCAATTGTGTCCTCCAAGTGTAGATAGCCTCTTTATCTTTTGCTTCTGTGACTGATTCATATGACATCCCCAGGTTAGCAATCAGGATCTCATCTCTAGGTCTACTAATAGCCAAGTCACGCTCCTCAGCCTGAAGTTGTAGACGAAGCTCAGATGCATTGTACCGCAACTGGTATAACTTTGAAAGCACAAAGCGGCCTCCAGTAACAAACTCCTCCTCCCAATCATCCAAAAGTTTGCCATATGCAACCTAGTGATCAAGCTGACCCTGTTCTACTGGTGGTTCTAACATCGGTGGGAGTGAGGTGACAATATATCCTGTTCTGTGACAAGGCTAGAAATATATTGATGCAGCTTCTGGATTTCAGCCTTGAGGGCTGTTTAATCATCTCCATCTTTCATCATCCTATCCCTTGCGCTATCTGTTGCAACCTGCAAGAGATCAATCTCTGTCTGGCGAGTACTTCTACCAAAGT
Organism: Sequoiadendron giganteum; assembly: GCA_007115665.2. Taxonomy (NCBI): domain Eukaryota; kingdom Viridiplantae; phylum Streptophyta; class Pinopsida; order Cupressales; family Cupressaceae; genus Sequoiadendron; species Sequoiadendron giganteum. The sequence continues at coordinate 398,619,430 of CM021108.1, forward strand.
TGACTGTGAGAGCTTCAATCTTGTTCAAACTTGTTCAAAGTGGACCTATTTCTTGATCCTCTTGTCAGGCGCATCTTGATAAGCATGATCGAAATCTGAATGGTCAAGCACATAAGATGGCTCTCCTTTTCTTCCTAGTTGACTCTCAAGCCAAGATGAATCCCGACTAATCCCACTAGAATGATCTGTACTAGTAATGGGGAGCTCTGACGAGAGTGAATGCGTAGAGGTGTTACTGCAAGATGCTGAGTCCAAGTCCAAATTGATGTGAATTGGAACTGGATGCTGCTTTGGTGTTGGTGACGACATGCATGGCTGAACCTCGAGCTGTGGCAAACTTTGAACTGTTTCTTTGACAGGCTCCATGTGTGTCTCAGTAACAAGTGCCTTTCCCTTTGAGTTATCAGGCATTGAATTCTTCTTAGGAGGGTTACTCCTTTTCTTCTGTTTGGGTTTAGACGAGGAAGGTAGGGAAACTCCCACTGGCGGCGGCTTTGTTCTAGGCATAGTTACCCTCCTGGTCCTCTTGCTTTCGAGATAAAGCATACTATTCTGAATGACACTGCAAGACCTCTCCTTCATTGATGAGTATTCTTTGGAATACCAATCAACAGTCGGCAGTGGTTGTCCATCAACTTGCTCTTTGAAAAATTGAGGAAGTTCATCTCCCTCATCTTCTAACAAATCTCCCACCTTTTCTGCCAAGAAGACAGATATCTTCGAGAGAGAACCTGCTATAGCTGTGTCTGCGTACCTCAAAATCATCCTCGCAGTTCACCCAATAATCCTCCATTGTAGGTTTATGATAAGAGCGACTACCAAGACGTGTTGCATAATGACGCCAAGGATCATAGCTTTAGCATCAACTATTGTCTTGTATACTTGATTGATTCACGACAAACTTCATTGATTCCAAAAAGTCCAAATTTGACCTTCTAGGCGTCCATTTGCCCGAGTTATTGAATTTTTTTACTCTCCTATTTATACTTGACTGCAAAGTTACAGTTGGCCATGTTCAACTCTGATTTTCGGGTGACTGAGTGAACCTGTGACTAAACTGAGATATCCACTACGAAGCTTGCAGAGCAAGGATGAAATGTCTACTGGGAGTTGCAACTGCTAAAATCAACGTTTGATACCTCAAAAAATTAGGTGCCTTTGATTAAATTGATGCAAGGTCTCCAGACTCGGCCATTTCTTCATTTTTCCATCCAACACTTCAAACTTCCATTGACGGTGAACGATGAACCCTGCTGACTGGATAATAGACTCATCGCATGACTGGAAGTATTCTGCATGCAACGACTATATGTAAGGCATCTGAAAGCTGCATCAGGAACCCCAAAAAGAAGAGTGCCCCTGGCCTGTGAAAGCGCAAACACCATTTTGACAGAAGTGTAACTCTTATCCGGACACCATACTTTGACCCCTGACACCGGGAGTTGGAGTGCTTCGATTTGCGCACCGCCTGTCTCTCTGCGTAGCTAGATCAACTTACAAGAGATGTCTCTGGAGGTGACGAAGCAAGAAAATTGCTTCTAAGACCTCAACAATAAGGGTGCCTTTTTCAAGGAGATGTGTATTTCCCATAGCCATTTTCTAGTTGCTTTGACTTTTCAACATTCCACACTGACCTCGCACATACGAGCGTTTGCCAAATCCTGGAGGCTGATGGTTGGACTCGTTGGATAGCTAGAGTAATTGGGCACAAGTTTCATAAAGACTATGAATGCTAAAAATCCCATCTGGCAGGCCTAAAGGCTTGGCGCCCCTGGCTTATAGAGGTGCAGGTGTGTATTCTTACATTTCTCCACCCTCTGATTTACGTGTTCGGTAGAACCTCTGTCACGGTCACTCAGAATGTCGGATCACCTCACAGACTAATGCGTTGCGAAGCTAGACAAGATTACAAAAGATCTCAGGAAGACGACATCTGCAAATTCATTCATCTGAGAGGTCAAATTCAAGGACGCCCCTGAGCTACAGGGGCGCAAAAACTGCAAACTTGACAGCCTTTGCAACATGCATCCTCCTCGTACCCTTTGCTTCTAACCTCGATTACCAGAGTTCTGCACCTCAGATGTCTTCGCTTGATAGCTCGTTGGAAAGCCGGGCTAATTCTAAAGAGATTGAACGTATTTGCAAGCACATGCAACAAGATTTGAGCCTTCGAAAAGAAGGGCGCCCCTGGGCTACAGGGGCGCAGATATGCTTTCTGCTTAAAATCTTCCTTTGTTTCTGCTTCCAAAACACCTTTCTTGCCACTGAAATGCCTTTGTAGGAGTATAATTTTATTGTAAAATGCTTCTCCATCATAACATGTTCTGCTCTGGGTTCCAAGTTTAGGTTTTGACCAATTGCTGCTGATGACTGACATGACACTGACCAAAGTCCATACTTGACTTGCCCAAAACTTGTATTTTGACATCATTTTAACAAAGTTTAGACTCTTTAAGTAAAATGCCTTAATGAAGCAAAAAATTTGGTTTGGGTACAACAAACAGCGCAGGGGAAAAGGGTGAGGGAGATAGTGAAGAGTGATACGTTTTGGACTGATGCGAAATACATTGTCTCCATCATTTCTCTAGTAATCCATGTTGTCAGATATGGGGATGGGGATACACCTAACCTTGGAGAGGTGTATGAGTGCATCGACTCTATGCTTGACTAGATGAGGGCTGCTGTGCGAGTGAAGGATCCCTCTCTAGCATTCTACAATGAGTACATCCGGCCAATCATTCAGCGCAGATTGGACAAGTTGAACACTCCTTTGCATATGGTTGCCTTTGCCTTGAATCCTAAGTGGTACAAGGCTAGATCGGGTAGAGTGACATCGGCTCAGGATGATGAGGTAAAGGCGAGTTTCTTTAGGTGCATAGAGAAGATGTATGATTCTAGAGATGCCGACATAATTCGCATTGAGTGGGGAAGATTTTCCACTCTTAGAGGCTATTTAGATGCGACAAAGATGGATATAGAATCTATGGCACAAGAGGACCCACTTTTGTGGTGGAATTGTCATGGTCCGAAATCTTTGACCACCACTCTAGCTATCCGTCTGCTATCCCAAGTTTCTAGTTCTTCAGCGACTGAGAGGAACTAGTCTACAAACTTACCTCTAAGAGAGGAGAGAAACTTGTGGCTGTACACAGTGCTTTGTGTCTCATGGTTCGCAAGATACTTGGGTACATGGAGAGTCCAACGACGCGATGGGATGTGGAGCCAAAGGAGCCTTCACAGATTGATGAGGATGATCCTACCACTTTACATGCAGGGCTGGTTGGTGTGAGCTTGAGGGATCTTAACCTTGTGGAGTCGAGCAGTTCCAGTGATGAGGAGTTTGCAGATAATTAGAGGCCTACCTTCACTACATTTTGAGTTTTGACATTTTGGCATTTTGTCTTTTGTAATGCTATTGCTATTAGTATCTGTATTTACTATTTGGCATTTGCTACTCATTGTAATGATGAATCATGTAATCATCTTTATAGACTTTGTGATATCTCATATGACATCAGATATTCATATTTTTGATCTAATAGAAATCTCCAATTTGACAATTTCATTTGTCAAATTTTATCTAGCAATTAACATTCAAGAATTCTTAGTATTTAGAATTAGTATTTCAAATTTTGCTATGTTATAATTTTACTAATTTCCTATAGTTTCATTTGAAATGTAATTCTTGTTAGTTTTATGATCAGATATAATAAACAGATTTTAATTCAAAAATCAGACTCACAAACACAACAAATACACTGGGAAAACCCTCCAACCTGAGGGAGAAAAACCCAACCAATATATCTCTTATATATTCATTGAATAGGAGTAGAAATCTGCTTACAACTCAGGCACAAATCAATGCCTAATTTGATACAATGACTGATAGCACCTCTCTAAGATGCAAGATGAATATATTTCTCCTTGAATCAAACTGCTGCTACAAAATGTGATCTGCTGCTATAGGTGTGATCTGTGCTACAAGGATGCGAATTATGCTGAATGAACTTGATGCTCAAATGAAAGAAGTGAACTTGAATATATACTGATTGCACTAGGGTTTGCACCCTTTCACAAGATGAAGTCGGCCTTGCAAGGAAAGAGACGTGTCACTTAGAAATTCGTGCCTCTTCTAGAAATCTTCTAGAAGGTTGGCCTCCAAGAAAAAACATGACCCTTCATTTTAATTATTTAACAATAATTAATATTTATTTATTTCATGAAGGTGCCTCTTCACATTTAATACTCATTATATAAATTTAAATAGCCTTATGGCTACATTTAAATTTATTTGTCTAAAATCGTGCTTGGAAGTATAATCCCGTGGCTGTATATCATCAACACTCCCTCTCAGCTAGGGAGGAATACTTCCAGCTGTAAAAGACATATCACCTCATCGTGATGTCGATCAACATGGCTACACCCATGTGAGAAAGAGCTTATCACCTCATCATGAAAGCATATCACCTCATCGTGATATCAACCATCATGGCTACACCCATGTATGGTATGTACAAGTGCTCATCACTCAACGTGATGTTGTCACCTCATCGTGACGTTTCACCATGGCTCTCCTAGAGGGTGTAACACAAGTACAAGTGAATCATCACAGAATCCCTCACGTGATGTTGTCATGGAGTCACACACATGACATCCACCATGGCTCTCCCAGAGGGTGGAAACAAGGGATTTCACCTCAAATCTCAAAGAGAAATGCATTATCAAGGGCTTGCACGTCAAATATCTCTCAATAGAGAAATGCATTAAAAAAGAATCACTGATACCGAGACTCCTTCTCAGCTAGGGCTTGATTCTCCGTCATACTAAGCTTATCTTGAAAGTACACAAACTTTATCCTGGAGAGAGGCTTGGTTAGAATGTCCGCCGTCTGCTCATCAGTGCTGATATACCTCAATTGAATTGCTTTCCTCAATACCATATCTCTGATATAATGGTATTTGATCTCAACATGTTTAGTTCTGTAATGAAACACAAGATTGACAAAAATCTTCACACATGTCTAGTTATCACAATGAATGATAGTAGGTTCCATTGATTGTCCAAACAATCCTACAAGGAGCTTTCTAAGCCACACTGCTTCTCGAGCTGCCACATAGGTTGCAATGTACTCGGCCTCTGCTGTACTCAATGCCATTGAAGACTGCTTCCTGTTGCACCAGGATATCATCGCAAACCCCAAACTGAAGTAGCATCCAGAGGTACTCTTTCGATCAGTAACACACCCTGCCCAATCAAAATGTGTCAAACCATAAAGCTTCAAATCCACACGTGAAGAATATCTCAAACCATATCCAACTGTGCCACGCAAGTATCTCAGGATATGTTTTTCTGCAACAAGATGTATCTGCCTTGGTTCACACATGAACTGACTGAGTGCACTCATTGCATAGCAGATATCCGGTCTAGTGTTGACTAGATACATCAATGAAGCAGTCAATTGCGTGTACATTGTGGGATCCACCAGATCTGAATTAGTTGAAGCCTCCTTCAACTTATGTAAGTTGGTCTCCATAGGCATAGACATGGATTTGCAATCCATCATACCAAACCTCTTCAAAATGTCAATGGTATACTTACCTTGACTTAGAATCATCTCATTTGGCTTTTGCTAAACTTCTAAGCCAAGAAAGTAATGCATGAGACCAAGATTCTTCATTTCCAATTCAGAAGCTAACTCCTTCTTGCATTTGAAAATGAGGTGTTCTTCTCTAGTAATAATCAAATCATCAACATACAAAACGAAAATCAATGCTTCACCATTGATTTCCTTGAAATAGAGATTTGAATCAGCATCATTCTTTGAGAAACCCAAACTTAATAGGTAACGATCAATCCTTTCGTACCAAGCACGAGGAGCCTGCGTAAGACCATAGAAGGCCTTCTTTAGCTTGCAAACATGAGACTCCGTCCCATGTAGCTCAAATCCCTCAGGTTGCTCAATATAAACCTCTTCTTCTATTACACCATTCAGAAAGGCTGTCTTCACATCCATTTGGTGAATCTTCCATCCTCTAGATGCAACAATGGCAATGATGGTTCTAATTGAAGTATAACGAGCCACTGGAGCAAAGGTTTCTTCATAGTCAACTTCCTCTTTTTGTGAATAGCCTCTAGCCACGAATCTAGCCTTGTACTTCTCATTGGTCCCATCAGTTGCATGCTTGATCTTGAAGAGCCATTTAGAAGATACCACAAATTTGCCTTCGGGTCTAGGAACGATGTCCCAAACATCTTTCTTAAGTATGGACCGATACTCTTAATACATAGCATCTTTCCAAACCTGTTGACTAGAAGCTTCCTCATAACTGGAAGGATCTGACTCAATAATCTGACTCATCATAGCTATATAACCGGAAAACTTATTAGGTCTCTTACTTTCTCTAAAAGTTCCTCTTGGGGCTGCAAAACTTTTTGCCTCCTGCATTATTTTCTTGGGTCAAAGACGTCTTTTTCTCCCAATCAAAATATTTGTAGGTCCATCAGTAGGTTCCAAGGGCTCAACATCTTCTTTAGGTTCTGAAGCCTCCCTCTGATTCTCAGGAACATGGTCAACTTCCATATCCTGAGGAGACTCTTCATCATCGATCTCCATATGAGTGCCCTTGGATCTTCTGAATGCAATATCTTGTTCAAATGTGACATCTCTACTGATCTCAATTAACTTCTGACTTGAAATGTAGATTCTGTAGGCTTTTGATGTCTCACTGTAACCTACCAAAATTCCCTTCTTGCCAAAAGGTTTCAACTTTGTCCTCTTTTCCTTTGGTACATGAACATACACTGGACATCCAAAGATCCTCAAATGACTTACTTCAGGCTTCACCCCTGAGAATGCTTCTTCAGGAGTTATATTCTCCAAGATTCTGTGAGCACTTCTATTCTGAATATAAACAACTGTCCAGGATGCTTCAGGCCAAAGGGAGGTTTGCAGGTCTTGGTCATGAATCATTGCTTTGACTAATTCCACAATAGATCTGTTCTTTGGTTCAGCAACACCGTTCTGTTGAGGATTTTAAGGAACGCTGAACTCCCTCTTAATCCCAGCCTCAATGCAAAAGTTACAAAAGCTAACAGAGGTGTACTCTCCCCCGTTATCGGATCTCAAGACTTTTATCCTCTTCCCGGACAAATTCTCTACTTGAGCTTTGAATTCTTTGAATCTCTTTAAAAGCTCCTCAGATTCTTTAGATTTCAAGAAATAAATCCAAGTCTTTCTAGAGTAGTCATCAATAAAAATAATGTAATACAAGAAACCACTCGAAGAAGCAACATACATTGGACCACATAAATCAGAATGAATAAAATCGAGAATACATTTGGATCTACTTTCACTACTATGGAATGAACCTTTTGTATTCTTACCCAAAGCGTAGCCTTTGTAGGTACTTTCATGCTCCTGATTGAATTTTGGAAGGCTGGTGACCATCTTCTCCATGATAGGTAGAGCTCAAAAATGAAGGTGAGCCAATCTTTGATGCCAAAGATCACACAAACTTGAAGGATCATGCTTTAGAGCCCGAAGAGTACGAGTGCATAGCCTATAGAGACACCCATGTCTAACTCCAATCACCCGAGCAGACTTGATGTTTGAGTTCTTAGCCCATATAAGAACTTTACCTTTTGAAAATGCAACTTGGTAACCCTTGTCTTCCAAGGAAGAGATGGAAACAAGGTTTCTCTTGATGCCTGGAACAAATAGCACATCATCCAATTGCAAGGAAACGCCGAAATCCAAGTGAAGAGAGGATGTGCCAACTCCTTTCACAGAGTAACTAGTGTCATCTCCAATAATGATTTGTTCACTACACCAAATTAGATAGATGCTCCCTAAATCTAGTGATGTGGCAAGAGGCATCACTATCAATCAGCCAAGTGTTGGTGTCGGTGGTTACATTGCTTGACAAGGCTGGATATAATAGGTATTCAATTGACTCCTTTTGTCGAAAGACATCATGAACATCTGCAATGGAGGCTTGCTACCTAGGCCTGGTAGGACATTTTTTTGCAAAGTGACCATACTTGTCACATCGAAAACATTGGACCTTGGAGAGATCCCTCTTCTTCTTGAATGCAGGAGCACCATTCGCTTCTCTATCTCTATTCCTCTTAAAATAGCCTTTCTTTCCACCTGTTCATTTCTTCTTGAGGGATTGAGTGGCAAGGACATGTATGTCTTCATTAGTGGAACTTTGACCAATATCTCTCGCAGCCAACCTAGACTCTTCTTGAATGCAGTCTGCCATCGAATGATCAAACTTGGGAAGTTTAGATCTTGGACTGATTTCCTGAATGTAAGACTCCCAAGATGAAGGAAGACCATTTAGAGCCAACATGGTCAAGTCCTTGCTATCAACAATATGTCCAATAGAAGAGAGCCGATCTCTCAACTCAGTTATTCTCATGAAGTAAGCAATAACTGATTCTCCTTTTGCCATCTTCAAATGATGGAGTTGTTGCTTCAGTGCAAGAGCTCGGCTTGTGTTATTGATTTCGTACATCTCCTTCAAAGTTTTGAACATCTGTCTTGCCATCTTTAACTTGGAGACAATAGAAACAATATGATCCTTTACGGAATCAACTAACATCTTCTTTGCCTTAATATCTTTCTTCTTCCATTGAACCTTTTCTTCCTCATTTGTAGGCTCGGGAGCTGTGCTCTCCACAAATTCTGCCAATTCGCTTTCCTTTAAGGTGAGCATAATTCTGAATCTCCGTGAATCGAAATTTGGTGCTCCCTCAAGCCTATCCTCAATCTTAAGACCATTCACCATTTTGACGGAGAGATAGAGGTAAACAATGATGAGAAAGAAAATAGAGAGTATCGCTGTAATACACAAATCTGAGCAAGATCTTCTTCAAACCCGTTCTGATATCATGTTAGTTTTATGATCAGATATAATAAACAAATTTTAATTCAAAAATCAGACTCACAAACACAACAAATACCCTGGGAAAACCCTCCAACCTGAGGGAGAAAAACCCAAACCAATATATCTCTTATATATTAATTGAATAGGGGCAGAAATCTGCTTACAACTCAGGCATAACACAATGCCTAATTTGATACAATGACTGATAGCACCTCTTTAAGATGCAAGATGAATATATTTCTCCTTGAATCGAACTGCTGCTACAGAATGTGATCTGCTGCTATAGGTGCGATCTGCTGCTACAGGAATGCGAATTATGCTTAATGAACTTGATGCTCAAATGAAAGAAGTGAACTTGAATATATATTGATTGAACTAGTGTTTGCACCCCTTCACAAGATGAAGTCGGCCTTGCAAGGAAAGAGGCATGTCACTTAGAAATTCGTGCCTCTTCTAGAAGTTTGGCCTCCAAGAAAAAACGTGACCCTTCATTTTAATTATTTAACAATAATTAATATTTCATTTATTTCATGAATGAAGGCGCCTCTTCACATTTAATAGTCATTATATAAATTTAAATAGCCTCATGGCTACATTTAAAATTATTCTTCTAAAATCGCGCTTGGAAGTATAATCCCGTGGCTGTATATCATTAACAATTCTTATACTGTTATACTGTTATACATCTTTTGAAGGCTAGTTTTTCAAGTACTATAAGTATTTGTATAACTATATCAGGACCACCACCCCACCACCCCTCGCCACAGTCCCCCCGCTGTCCCCAAACTTAGGCTCGTTGTCCCCCCATCCCTGAAACCCGTTCCGCGCGTCCCGCTGTCTCTGTGTCCCCAACGCCTGTGGAACATTGTGTATATATGTCCGTATATATTCCTCTATGTGCACGCATATGTAGGTATACTATTTCGATCCATTCGTATGAGCATATCCATTTGCCAACATACGTTTGTATCAATATGGATATAAATATGGATACATTAATATACTATATACATTTATATTTATGTCCACTTCCTATCCACTTACATTCGTTCATGTTACCGTCATATTGATCATAATACAATGAGACATTTAAATAGATAAACATCACTCATAAAGCGTAAAGAAGTAGACACAACTCCTAATGCCAATATATGAGCTATAAATAATTTATCTAGAACCAACATAACTGACTCAGTTTACTCAATCTACATTGATGTGTGTGTATGCTCAGATAGTTCACATTACCGGTTAACCGACCAAGCTCCTCTCCCTAGTGATACTTCCCCTCCCATTGGAGAATGAACATTTACTTGCAACCACTAGCACATACCCTAGCAGTTCCTTGTTCTAAGCAATAAGCAACATATATATATAAACATCTTTAAAGTTAGAATAACAATACTTCAATAACCATCTATTCAGATATATGCAGTATTTCATCATGAATAACATCAATTGAGATAACATCAAATGAAACAACGTGAAATGAGATACATATTGATAACAAGGTACAAGCATTTCCAAATTTCACATTACATTCATATTTACCCTTATAGTAATATTAAAAAGTAACCTCACAACTTAGGATGTAACAATTTACATATATAAGGAAATCATTCATAATGGCATTTATAACAACTAAATTAAAAATTCTTTTCCAACTTACACATTCTCATGTAAGGTAGTTAATCACAACTAATATAACAACCATAATTTAATTGCCATAATCTTGTTCAAGACAAAAGGAATGTAACAGGCTCAAACTCCAATCAGATTTCTGAACAAGAATTCACCCTGGTACTGGCATTCCACACACAACTCATTGTCAAACACCTTCAAAGACTCACTCAGATTTCTATACTTCCCTTTCAGATTTTAGAGTCAGATACTGATATAGTAAATAGCACAAACTGGTTTTGAAACATTTTAACCTTCAACACACAGTTTACAAAATGCACTTCCCTTCACACATGCAATTCTCCACACAGATCAACACATCAAAAGAAGAGACCTGAGATACATAGACTCAGTAGGGATGAAATACATTCTGAATAAGCTAACTGCCTTCTTGCAAACTCGTAGCATAAAAAAAATTAGAAGTTTTATGCAAAGACTCCACACTTATTTCATTCACCACATATGCAGCTCATAACTATATCACTGCTGAAGCGACTAGCACATATATCCTTCAACAATAGCTTTCACCGCTGGCTCCATAAACAACTACTCTTCTACAACTCGTGCCTTCAACATCCCATATATAAGTCACTTTATTTCTACAGCTCGCATAGAATTTAACTTATTTTAAAAAAAAACTTCACAGCTTAAACTAATTCGCATATCCACAAATTCCAAATTAGCCGTCTCCCAAACATAGAATCTCTACAATCACCGGAATATTGAAAGCCGTTGAAAACAAAAAGATGAGCCCATCAATCAAGGTATGAATATCTTGATTTTTTAATTGGTTTTGAAATCACGCCTCCATAATGATATGCAACATTAAAGCTCCCACGCCAAGGAAAGATTTGCGAATTAACTGAGGCCGTCACAAGCAAATACAATACTGCTATCTCATATATTCTGGTTTGTTTCCATTTTTATTTTTTATTTTTTAAAAAGAGCCAATTTAAACCTGCCTGTAGTTATGCCTAGGACCTTTCCGAAATCCAGACCAAATAATATAAACTTTTAAATTTCTATTGTTAGAGTATATGCATGAAGAATTTTAATTTTGCAAAGATATTTAGCCGCCTGAAACATTATTTTTTGAAGCTGAGAATAATCAATACAGGCCTCTATAAAAACAAATTTTGCCAAAAATAAAGCCGTCAGACTGAAAAAGGAGTGAAGGAGAAATCTTAGAAATCCCGACTCAGCAAATAAATCCTCGACACCATTCACATCAGCGATGCATCCACTAAATAAATAAGACGTTATTAATGATCTTTAGCAATTTAATTCTTCTCAGCCAGAACAAAAGCGTTTTTCCAGAAGAGCCCAACACATGAAACTTTAGCAAAGTGAATATCGAAAACCACCTGAAATAGATAAAGCCGACGCTGCCATAATGAAGACTTCATAAGAGAACCGATGCTCTAAATAAGAGGATGTTTGAAAAATTCAAACCAAGTTCCACGTCCTCCTTCTCGACTCACAATATCTTCATGAATTTGTGCCTTTCATTGCCTGCACACCTTTCAAATATCAAAAACTGTCGCTCCATACTTTGACAAATTGACGGTCACAAAGAACACACGTCTCCAAAAACATTGAGCGAAGAAGCTGTCATTTTAAATAAAAGAGCCATCGTCTGAAATAGAGGAAATACATCACGTCTCATTTGGCTTATAATAGTCGCACCACTCAGGAATCGATACAATATTCATTAAGATCTGACGTGGCGTAAAACAAAGGTGACGTCCCCTTGTCAATAATTGACCTCCAAACAAAATTAAGCCGCGTCATAATTGCCTGAAGCATATCGACTAGAAATGAGCCGCTACAAAGAATTTATCTCATAAAACATCAGCTTGAATATAATTATAAATTTATAACTATAGCCATAAAGTGTATTAGCTGCCTCAAACAATAAGTCGTTGAATTCTTTTCATAGGATTAGCAAGACTTTTCAAACCTGACATTTATGCTAGTAATACAATCTGACTTACCATGACATTTGGCACAAATGTTGACAAGTAGGCTAGCAAATAGCTGAAGCAGATAGACACCCAGCTCAAACAGACACCCAGGCAGCTCAAGTAGGCAACCAAGGAGCTCAAGTTGCTCAACCAGACACACAAGTAGCTTAAGCAAGCAGACACCTAGCTCAACTTTGACTTCAATGACAAAATTATTCTAACATTTCGGCCGTTCAAAAGATCCGATGAAGTGGATGCTAGATTCGTTGGATAACTTGACGAAATTGGAGATGATCATCTTGGAGGTGACTTGCCTCAGAAACTGCATCTGGTGGCTTGAATTCTGAGGCACCTTTGGCTACCTAAGGCACCCAAGTTATCCAAAGTTATTTTCTGTGCTTTATCTTTTGCAATTTTGACTTTTTCTGTTCCTCATTGTTTGCTCTCCGTTTGATCTGAAATTGTTGGCAATTGATGGATCTAATGACTTGGCTGAGATACTCACCAGAAAGCTTAAAGAATGCTGAAGAAGATGACTGGTCTGGGAAACCCTAGAAATTGTATTAGGCGTCTCAAAACCCTAGGCGCCCCTAGCTAGGTGGGGCACCCAAGGATCCCAGACTTAGAATATTTTTGATGATTTTCATTATTTTCAGTTTGCTTCTCTGATAAAACCTCTCTATTGGATCCACAATTTTGGTTGACTGATTGATCGAATGGGCCTATTGCTGGATTTAGTGCGAAGCCTATAGAAATCTGAGAAGAAACTCTTAGAATGGAAAACCCTAACAACAACATCTGATGCCTTGAAATGATGGGCCAGGGGCGCCTTTACTATCCAGAGTTGGTTTTTATTTGCAGTTTTTCAAATTTTCCTTTGCTCTTCGCGTTCACTGCTCCATGCTCGATAGTGTTGACGGGTGTTTTATGACCGCACCAACACAAAATAAAGTTTCCAACGGATACTCTATCCTCTCTTGATCAAAGTATTCTGCATGCTAAGTGTTGTGACCTTTTTCACACATCACCCCATCAAGATGGGGACCCCCTAAATTTTGCTCCATTCTGGTCTTTTGGCTTTGGTTCGCTCTCTCTCTGGTCTCTGGTCCTTCCGGGGATATCCTGTCGTTTGACCCAGGTTAAAGTATTGGTTAAGTCTGTGTAATTAGGGTTTTCATCCTTCAGGCTTATTAAAGGTCAAACTGAGTTATAAAATTGAAATCTAAGGTTAGTACAGCAGTCAGAAGACTTCCAGCAGAGTCCCCCTAAATTTTCACTGTATTTCGGCAACTTACTATTTTTAGTAAGTATTCAATTTGGGACTATTTTATTGAGATTTTGGAATTACATCAGGTTCCAACATCCCGGGTAACATCAAGTACGCCTACCGTAAATTTTGAGCGGATCAGAGACGACTTGCCTTTTTTGTGATTCGGGCTTCAAGAACCATTTTCCAGTTTCCCTTGAGCTTTGAGATGCATGTCTCGAGAATCCTTCTGGGTTTTCCAAAACCTTCGCAGTGATGTAACATGCAAACCGAGACGATCACTTTCAGAGTTCAGCCTTCGGAGGCTATTTTTGGGGTTCGCATGCAGAGTTTTTCAACGCATGTCGGGTTTTTCTTTATGGGTTTTTCGAGAGCTTCGCAACGGTGTGACATGCAAGCGGAGAAGATCAAAGTTTAAGGACTTACTATTTTTAGCCAGTGCATGCATGCAGACCAGTTTTCTGGGTTTTTCTGGGTTTTTTGAGATCCCGCGGGCAATATGACATGCAAAACCATCCGGCAGTGGATGAGTCACTTTTTCAGGCAGTTTCTATTTTTAGCAGGTACACTCTGGCAGCCGCCCCCAACACTCCAGTTCAGCAAACAGAACGACATGCAGAAGGAACGAAGTCAAACGGAGACCGTTCGGGATACATACAAGTCAAATTAGGGTTTCCACTTTTATAGGGGGTAAAATCCAAAAATAGCCGAAACGAAGCACCCCACCAATGTCAGCACACTTCAAGGTACCTGCTGGCAAAATTTGAGCGAAATCGGAGAACTTACTATTTTTAGTAAGTCAGGGCACGGCTATAAATAGCAGGTCTGCACCCGAGGTTGGCATCAGAGTGACCCTCAAGCTATCAAGATCAAGCGTTGCAACTTTCAGGCAAAACGGAGCTACTGAAGTCAGAAAGTCAAAACTTACTATAAATAGCAGGTGGCTATAAATAGCAGGTCAGGGCAGAGGACTGGCAAAACAGGTTCACAAGGTGAAGAAGATCATATGATGAAATTTTCAGGCAAAACGGAGCCTTAGAGGTTGAAAATCAAGGGACTTGCTAAAAATAGCACAACTTGCTAAAAATAGAATGCATAAACAAAGGCAGGCAGAGGCATGGAAAATATTCTAAGTGTGGGAAAATGAAAGTATCCCCTTCAAAATGCGCCCACCTCACAGATTGATAGCTTGAAAATTGTCTAAGGCAAAATTCAAAGTTGAGCATAGCAAATGCGCCCACCTTGATGGAAGCCTTGAAAATTTCTAAGGCATGAAATAAAAACATAACATGCTAAATGCGCCCATGATGAGAATAAAAGTATCCCCTTCAAAATGCGCCCAAGTCATGTTGGGAGAGTTCAAAAGTTTCTAAGTCTTTGAAAACAAAAGCTCATACCTCAAAATGCGCCCAAGGGGTTAAGTAAAAGGAAAACGTCTAAGGCACAAGCAAAAGCTCATGGGTCAAAGTGCGCCCACCTTCAAGACATTGAAAATGTTAAAAAAAAAAGTTCTAAGGCACAAAATGAAAGTTGACCCCTCCAAGTGCGCCCTCAAATTGAAAGCTCATGGGTTAATTTGCGCCCACATTAAGGGTGATGACTTCAAAATATTCTAAGGCAACAAGATGGAAGTCACACCTTCAAAATGCGCCCACTTTAAAATGAAAGTTGAAGCTGCAAAATGCGCCCAGCTCCAGCAAGGAAATGCACCCAAGTCAAAGTGTTGAGAGGGTGGAAAAACGCCTAAGGCAAAGTTGAAAGTTCACCCTATGAAATGCGCCCTCAAGTGAAAGCTTGGCCTAGTAAATGCGCCCACCTTGCAAGTGTTGTTAAGTGAAATTCTTCCAAGGCATGAAACAAGAGGTTAGGTAAAAACGCCTATGTATGGAAAATGAAAGCTGGAAGTGGTGAATGCGCCCAAGGTAATTGGAAGTGTTGAGAGGGTGGAAAAGCGCCTAAGGCAAAGTTGAAAGTTCACCCTATGAAATGCGCCCTCAAGTGAAAGCTTGGCCTAGTAAATGCGCCTACCTTGCAAGTGTTGTTAAGTGAAATTCTTCCAAGGCATGTAACAAGAGGTTAGGTAAAAACGCCTATGTATGGAAAATGAAAGCTGGAAGTGGTGAATGCGCCCAAGGTAATTGGAAGTGTTGAGAGGTTCGAAAATAAACTAAGGCGTGGGAATTTAAAATAATTTAAATGTGGACTCCACACAAAAAAATATACGCCTAAGGGAGGATGAGATTTTTTTTAATTTTCACAAGGCATGGAGATTTTTAAAAAAAAAAATATACCAAGGGTCAAGTATGCCAACAGAGAAAATGTTAGAAAATTTTTCTAAGTGAGATAACATTTCACTAGGGAAAAATACGCCCTTGGCATGGAAGGATGATTTGATGAGTTTTAAAATTTTCCAAAGGCAGTTGAAGGATGACGAATATTTTTTTCAAGGGGAAGATTTGATATTGATGAATATTTTCCATGGGTCAAGTGAAAATCAAATGAACCTGTTTAAAATGCACCCATGAGTTAACAGAGTTTGAAAATTAATTTCCTAAGGGAAATTTTAATATTTTCAGAGGAAATTCGTTTTGCCTAGATTATTTTCCTGACGGAAGTTAAATCTCAAAGGATGAATTATTTCGAGCAGGCGAATATTTTTTAATCACCCAGAGTTGAACATTTTAATGAGAGAATTTAAAATGTCGAAGGCAAATTTTATGAAATCGAGGATTTAAATAACAGACATTTTAAAAGTTGGAAATAAATTTACAACTCCCACGGATTTTTCGAGTTGAATTCAATTAAACACTGCGAGAATTCTTAAATGAAATTTTCAAACCGAATCAAGTGTTTTTTCTCGCGAGTTGTTTAAATCACCAAGAGTTGACTGGCGAACTAAGAGGAAGAATTCAAATTTTTACAAGGAAGGAATCATTATTAATGGCAACTGCCATAATGACCGGCTGACGACTAGCCCACTACTGCGCTTGAATTAGAAGATTCCGAACGAAGAGAGTGGAAAATTGATGAAGGTGCTAAAAATAGCCCCAACACTACTTAGCAGGATTCTCCGAGAAGAATTATTTAAACAATCTCTTCTCTCATTTCTCCTCACTTTTTTTTTTGAAGTTGAAGTTGCTGAAGAAGTTCTTGAAGTATTTTCGAAGTTGTTGAGGAGAGAATTTCTTTGAAAGTTTATTTTATTTCGGAGTGTTGAGTTGCTGAAAGTGCGAAGTTGCTGAAGAAATTTCTATTTGCCGAAGAGCTGAGAACTTGTTGCTGCAATTTTGAAGATTGAAGTTGTTTTCCGGAGCTGCTGGAGGTTTATTTTCGAAAGTTGAAGCTTGCTGCAGATTTTACTTATTCGAGCTGCTAGAAGTTGAAAGTTGCTGAGGTTGACGAAGTCGAGACAAAGGATTTAATTCATTTTGTGCTGAGAAAGTATCCACATTGCTGAAAGTTGGTAGTTGGCTGCAATTTTCTTCGCCAGTCGGAAGTGCAGTCGTTGAAAGCTTCTTTATAAGCTTGAAGTTTTTTATACAGTACGAAGTTTGGAGTTAGTAATTTATGCTGAGAGTTTTTATTTTCAAAAAGCTAACTCCACGTTCGCAGCCGTCTCGGAGGTTACTTCATTTTATTTAAAAATCTGCAGCCTAGCTTATTGCTATTCTATTTTATTTTGCAGATGGCCGGAGCAAAGGATGTTGCAGGAACAAGCAGAGCCGCAGGCAGAGCTGCAAACACTGAAGCAGGCAAGGCTAGCTCATCCCGGCAGGCAATGATTAAAAGGCTCGCTAAGCCATTTCTCCCAAAGTCAGCAATAGTTTCAAAGTTGGCGGGATTAAATGACACCAACCTTGGTTCATTTAATCTAAATGCACTCAAATCGAGGATGTTCGGGCTAGGGGGCCATCAACCATCAGTCACGGCACATAATATAATGAAGAGTGGAATCTACGCAGCTGCTGGTTTTCCGCCAGCAATTCAGTGTCCGGAGCTAATTATGGAGTGCGCCAATCACTACAAGCCAGAACGTAGGACGATTGTCTCTCCGGATGGTAAACTGCTCGCCAACTTCACACCGGATGCCATCGGAGAGGCATTTGGGATTCCAACTGCTGAGGAGATGTTATACAGGACAAACAAAAGGGCAGACAAGATGTACTCTTCCTCTTTCGAAAGAGTCCCTGCAGTCATCAACAGAGTTTGGATGCAGAAGCCGAGGCCACCCCGCATTAAGCTCCCAAAGCAGATAATTGCCGAGGATGTGAAACAAGAATACTGTGATTTGATAATGATGCTGAGCCGGGTGAATGGGATTGCACAGGCTTACATTTTCGAGCCTTGGATGTTCTACTTCATCGAGATCATCTTGGAGGGAAAGGAGTGTGTCGATTGGGCTAGGATGATTAGCAACCACATCGATGAGCAATTCAGGAACCTGAAGGTGACGAAGACTTTCTACATGAGCTCATATGTAATTTACATGTTGGCCAGAATGAATAGGACCTGAACAACAGCACTGGGATAATCTGGTTGTAATGTTCCGTACCTATCTTGTCCTTGGTTTGCTCGTTGATTAGGTTTATGGTTTCTTCTTCCCAAAGGAATGTTCTCCTAGTTTCCATAATCCTAAATTTGGGTCCTGTATTCGACATATTAACAACATATTTGTTAGCATTAATATCTAGTATCCCAAATAAGACATAATCAGAAATGCAAATTAACAAAACATAAGAAGAGTTGCTTAACCCATCAGGAGAGAAGAATCCCTAATGGCCAACGGTCTACCACCTCTTATTGCCCAACCCTTATCTTAGGCCAACGGGGCAATAGTTATATGTGGAATCCCCCATCCCTGCAGGACCCAATCCTTTGCATAGGGCCAACGGGGTAGTATGCCCATCCCTAGCTTCAGGCCAACGGGGCGGAAGCCTAGACGGGGTTTATAGACAAACCACTTAGGTCGTGACTCAGCTCTCCTGGTGGAATTGTTTATATATATATATCCAGAGTTTATTTATAGATACTGTTCCCAAGTATGCTGATGACCAGGTCGATCAGTCATAAGCCCAGGTTACACAGTCCAATGATTTCCATTAGTCTCACCCAGCCGCACTAGGCATGCACCCAGTTGCGGTTTTAGCCTGGGAGGGTTCGTTCCAAGATAGAGGCCAGAAGTTGTGTCAAGCATATAAAGTCTCGTATTTACATTGTTAATTTATTCAAGGAATGAAATACTACATATCAAAGTTACATCTTTCTCATAAATGGAGTCATTCAGCATGGCAGACAATTAAAGCAGGCCTTATTCTGAGTTATTCACATATTAGATAGGATGATTAAAGATAAACAACTATTTTATACTAAACCAATCATGATGTGCAGACAATAATGCTTACAAAGTTAGAATGACCAGTCCTCTATCATTACATGATTTATAAGTTCTAAAACTAGGAGTTCTAGACATTAATTACTAAGTGAATTGCTTCACCTGTTTTGTTGTGCCTCTCCATCTATTCTCATTTCTTGTTTCCTCTCTTCTTATTACCCCTCTGTGTCTCTATATGCAAATGAAGGGATATGTCTCTTGAAGTGAGATGTCTAATTTCTCGAGATGTCACCTTAGTCAGTGTTTAGACTAACTGTTCCCTAAATTTGATGTTGTATCTGTTTTATTTATTTCACTGAAATATAATCATGGCTCACTATTCCTCAATATAAGCTTTGTGGCATATATTATCTAAAGATCACCGATTGATTATTGTATCTCCTTGGCACGTCTAATTTATGCGATGGTGAACTCCTTCAAACTGTTCCTTGATACCCCCACTCCCTAATTCCTATTATGTCTATATACCTTTATGCCTGGAGCGGTTGTGACTCTTTGGATAGTGATGTCTCTTTATCACTACTGTTGGTTGATGCTTTTGCTAACTGATTCTAATCCATACGTCTAAGTTAAGAATTTAATCACTATCTTCTATCTGTTTAGTTTTAATGACACAAGTTTCATGAATAGATTAGACCTCAATGGTTCTATCATTGCTATGGGCTTGTTCATATGTGACGGTGATCATAGATGATGTATCAGTGAAAAGTACGATGCCTCCATATTTTTGCTATCTTAATTCTAGGAAGCTTTGAGGGACTTTCCATGGTTAGTAATAGATGGCGCATAAGTAATCCGATGTCACCCAAGGATCTCCTCTCTATTGCGTGGCATGTAATATTCATGAATAGCGATGGAAATGATGGATGGTGGGTGTTACGATTCTCAGGGGAAGACAAAGAGGGCGGTGGCTATTCAGATTTCTAGGAATCCTCGATGCTTGATATTGTGTAGAGGTGTTTGGCATCGGAGGTGATTTTCTGATAAACCTTAGAATATTTATCTCGAACTATTGATGTTCCATGGTGGCGGCACTTCCTAAGGATGATATTGACCTCGATACTCTTGATTATCGAATACCTGGAGTGCCTTCCATTTCACTTTGATATAGCCCGATATTGGTCTCCATATGTGCGTCTTTAAGGAATAATCCTAGCAAGCAAGCAGGTCCCGCAAATAGAAAAATGAAGGATATTATTCCCTGTGCCTGATGCTAAAATATATATTGCTTTCTTTTTATAATATCTTTTATACGTCTATTTGTTTTATTATTTATCGGCTATCATCTTGGATTTTATTTATTATTATAATTAGTAACATTATAATATTACTTATGTTGGTGTTTTATATCTATAGTATTTGGATTGTTAGTATTTGATATTATAGTATTTATTTAGGATATTTAAATTGTTAGCTTGTTTATCTTCTATAATTACAATTATAATATTACCTTTTGGTAATTATAATTGTAATATGATTGATGGCAATAATATTAAGTTGTAACGATTTATATCTGTATTTTATTTACTTGTTTTCCAATATCACTTATTTCAATTGTTACTGGTTCGGGGACATGACACTGGTTCAGTAGAACAGTTGCTAATCTGATCTGTCAATAGCCTCAACTTGAGAAATTTTGACCTTGAAAGCAGATTTGCTAATATGATAAATAGAGATGCATTTGAAATTTAAAAAAGGTAACATTATATGTTTTGATGTAAATACAAGAGATAAATTCAACACTCACTAAAAAAAGCAAGTATCTATGAAAAGGCAATACGTTAGGATGATGAACAAAAGGTGGTTTTAATTTTTAATTAGAATATCAAATCTTATATGTTTGGATGCTTACCTAACATTGTTTTTAATGTTCAATGCCAGTTTGTTTAGCATGGATGGAGATTTCGCCCCTCTGGTTGAGCTTGTTGAGCTTCGTAAAAAGCATGGGTTTTTATTGGTTATTGATGATGTGAGTCACAAACTATAAATGTGGGGTATTAGTGACAACATCTATGACATCTTTTATGATCTAAAATCTTAATTGATTTAAATATTTTCTGTCTCTAATTTAGTTCAATGTTTTCAGGCTCATGGAACTCTTGTTTGTGGAAAGAATGGTGGAGGAGTGGCAGAGAAATTCAACGTAGAAAGAGACATTGATATTTGCATTGGCACTTTGAGCAAGGCTGTAGGTTGCCAAGGTGGATTTGTTGCTACGAGGTTACTTTCTGTCTTTTCTTTTCTTGCTTTAATATTGCTTCCTTTTATGTCTTCAAATGCAGGTTTATTAGCTGATTATTAAAGGTAAGTGGACATAATTTACAAGTAAAAAGTGACCAAGCACCAAAAATGAGAAGTCTAGCTTGTTAACAAATACCTTTGTAACCCTTCCATTTCAAGTGTTCTTTCTAGATTTTGCGTGGTTAATAGGATAATGTTTGTGCTTTTGTTTGCCTTTGTTCGAGGACATATAATACTCTATAAGGAAATTGAGATTTTGTAATATCCCACCCAGGAGGAATATAACCAACACAAATTTTCTTCCTTTAATGTGAATACATAGGGTTTACAAATCTATACTTGTTTGATTGTTTTGATTTCAATATGATATGCAAGGTAATGTGAAGACATTCCAATATTCTAAATTAAAGGAAATATGAAACTAACTACTGAACAATTGCAAAACTTATCATAATCAGACTAACCTCTGGCCAATCAAATACCATAGAACTCTAATTTCAGATGTATATATGAAAACTTTACAATGTTCCATACCTGGCAGCCATAGACATATGGATTATAAGTCTGTAATTATATAACAGGTAGCTGAGAATGAATATCATCAACATGATAACTCAGTAGTAGACACCCAGCAAGATCACAGCTTTCTCCACCTTTAAACCAATACCCTGGTATATAAGAGGTCCCAAACGCTCCAATGATGAAGGACAATAGCTGATAGCTTAGGCGTTTTGGCTTTAAGCTTACATGTCTCAGCCAGCTGGTCAGTGATTCTGCCCTTGAACAAGGTTCACATGCAACAAATTTGAAGGTTACCAACAGCGAACCACCCCTTCCTCAATGGTTATAAACTTGCACAAGTAAACATGACTTTCAAACCCTTGAGTGCTATCCTCAAACCAATCTCAAATAACAAACCCGCATGCCACTGAAATAAAGATACAGCCAGCAACAATATAATCTGTAATGTATCTTTAATGTCTTTTAAATCTGCAAGTAGATATTCTTCAAAACCCTTGTAAGAATGATGCCAACTTCTTTCAATGATGCACAAAACTGTAGCAACACTATTCACGTGAACTGTAGCTCGGGTACTGTAGCAGCAGAGTAAACCCTCATAATCTTTTGTATTTCTTCTCCAAATAAGCTCAAATGAAGCTCCTGATGTGAAGCTACCAAATAAATCAACCTTCAAGTGATGTCTCACACCCTTAGGTAACAAAACTATGGAAAGACTACGTTCTCCAAAGCTTATACCAGCAAACCCTGGTTTCTTCTTCTCCTTCAAGAGGAAAGCTCTCCAAATGAACAAAGCCAAATTGTTGAATGATCAAATGATAACTTTTTCATTTGCTTTGGTGCCTTTTATACTCTCTCCAACATAGGTTGATTTCCTCATGAGGCTCTTTTAAAATTTTAAAACTTCATTAAATGCTTTTAATATTATATCCTTAGAGTGGGTGCCCAAAGTACCTTTTTTATAATTTCACTTAAATCATTTAAATGACCACTTTAAACATAAAGTTATATTGTATCATTATGATGCACTTTATTAAATGAATTTTTAAGTCATTAAGTGTCCCCAATCACATAGAGTGAAAATATAACTTTATAATTAATTATTAATAAAGTAATCACTTTACTAATAATTAAATAACATAACTCCACAAATAATCATTTTTTCTCAATTCCGTCTGAATGTGAGAGTTAACCATTGTATCCACTGTGCATCCAACTGCCTTACTAAAAATAGTAAGGGTCCCTCTCTAACATCCACTGACTTAGTATAAATAGTAAGTCCCTCAAAATAGAACTAGAGACCTCTGAATGTCAATGCCTCAGAACATATGAAGGATTTGGAGAGATAAACACTTACCTCTTGAAGAGCTCCATAACGCCCAAACTGGACCCTCAAATCCACCACACTAGCCTACGAGGGTCAAATGATAGGCTAATCCTTTTAACTCTGATGCTCACAAAAATGGGGACATTATAGTTTGCCCTCCTTGAAATCGCTTGTCCCCAAGGAATCTCCACTATAAAGAAACTCCACTCCTTGGGAGGCCCAAAAGAAGAACCTTGAAATGTCCCACACATCTGCAACTAACTCCTGTAGCACCAACATATACTCAACTACACATAATATCCTTGTATCCCAAACCCAAAATGAAAGTCTACCATGCTTGATCCCTTCCGACTTCCTCTGCGCTAACTTGATCTCAACTTCACCACGCCGAGAGTGGTGAAGCAACCCAATGGGACTTGTCCAATACAAAGTGCCAAACCTGTCGCCACCTAGATCCTAAAACAACCAACCCTCACATCCATCTGTCAGGTGGAGATAAGAACATCTGGAAGCATTTGCTATACCATATCTCTCTACAACCTTTGCAAAACTCCCATGGATGCGATAACTAACCAAGCCATCGTGCCCTCTGCCACTACAACCTCCCTAAAGCCCTGACTCCAAATGAAACCCAGAAGTGGCAAACTTTGTCAGGTACACAACAACATGATGGAATTCCAACCCCTGATCCTGCAAGTGATCCTCTGCAAACAACTAAGTTGGGTACTTGCAGCCTCTAGTCCCATCTTCTGAAGATGGCAACTCTCCAACCCACAATGGATGGTACAAACTTTGAGCCAATCCATACCGACGCGTCAACAAATCCTTTGTGTGTGGATTAAAAGAGAAATGATGAGCACTCCTCACTATGCAGTCAAGGTTAAATGCACCAACCTCTATCAATGGCTGACTGTCATAGTCTCGGGAAACACACTCCGCATCCCTCTCATTACTCTCGTCACTAGAATCAGAGTATGGATCATGTCTTTGATTCCGAAGGGCTAATTGGGTAGGCGCACTAGTAACCCTCTCCACGAATCCAATAGCACTCATCCCATCTGTATCCACTACACTTGTAACTGTGGGGGATGTAACCACATCCTCAACCTGCTCACAACCATAATCTGTGGATGCATGATCCTCACCAACTGCTGCCATGGAAATTTGAACTATATTTGCAGATGGTGAAGGCTGTGCCAAACTCAACTCCATAGTAAGCTCCTCTATCCTTGACCGTGACTCTTGAAGGTCCAACTGATTACTCTTCAATGATTCCATAGTCACCTCAAGCTCATGAGTGAGCTCATCAACCTCCTCTTCCTTTACCTTCAATGCATCAAAACAAATCCCATCCCACTTGAGAAGGTAATTCTGATCGGATAGTAACAGTAAATAATTATTCTTCTTTATCCCAATCGTTTCTCTAAGTGTATAAAATTCTATAAGGGAAAGTCCATAACCATCGTGCTCATCTGTCACGCGAGTACCCCAACCATTAGTAGACAGCATCTGACGAGCAACATTGAAATGCTCTAAGGCTGTGGCAATCATGCTGTCATTAACCTTTAATTGCCCTGCTAAATGATGATACCCTTGTGACAAAACATATCCACACAAATCTTCCAATTTGTCATCTGCACTGTGATATGAGGCTGAATTGACGTCACTCTCCTCATGATAAGTAGCATCATGTGTGCTATCAATTGTGCACACATCAACAACTAAGGTACCACTGCTATGTACCTCATAGGATGGCTCAACTGGCAAGGTAGAAGTTGCTGTTTTGACAATATCTTTGCATAGTTCTACTACCAAAGTAACTGCATGTCCATCCAAAGCATGATCCTGGGATTCATTGCCAATAAATAAATTTACTGTTTTGTTTTCTAAGGCCTGATATGAAACATTAGACTCATTGGAGCATGAATCTTCATCATAAATTGCATCATTAGTACCCAAATCTTGAGTACCATGATACGACAACTCCATAGAAACATCATCCACATGTGAAAACACTGTTGTCTCATGCTGATGCAAACATATCTCACTGCTGTCTTGAAAATCAGAATTGTTATAGGTTATATTTTCCAAGCAATCTTCATGTTTGACACTCACATCTTGCGTGTCAATATTCAAAGTGACTCCCACAACTTTTTCTGCAATTGCCATGACATCAACATCATCATTACGCTCAAGCAAAGGACTGCTGTCATAGAAATTAGGATTGTTATCATGACTGATAACAACTTCTTGAGCGCTAATAATGTCAACATTCTCTTCAAATCTCACCTTCTTTTTCTGCACTGCTCCTCCTCAACCAAATAGGGCCTCAGCTTGTCTTCACATTGTTCAAAAACACTGCACACCAAAACGTAAGCAGCAGGAGATGCCAATTTCTCTCGCTTATGAACTGCTAGAAGTAATGACATGATAGGCTGAGATAGGTCATCACTGTTATCAATGATGGAAGTCATAATAACTCCCATGTGGTCTTGGATAGATCTATCATGTCTTATACTGGTGGACTCAAAGAACAGTCGAAACAACTGCAACACCAGATTATGTTGATTAAAATCAATCATGGCAACACATGATCTTACCCATGCCATCAGTTCTAAGACCTTGACCTTTCTTCCAAATGAAGGACTACTAATGTCATCAATCCCAACCAAACTGTTCATAATCAGCTGAAAAACCTCACCCATGATGATCACATCATAAGGCACCCGAGGAGCTGTGATCCTTATGAAGTGACTGATGCATAGGGCAACAGTGAGCCTAATCTCACTGTCACTGTATCTCAAGTACCTATGCTCACCCAATGCTTTCACTGCAAGAGCCATTGCTATCTGAAGCAATGCTGAAGGTGATTGTGCTACCATACTTAAACTCTCTTCCAACCTACTCAAAATACACAATCTATCAACTCTGGATTGTGATGATTTGCCAAGTTTTTTACCCTGTTCATATAACATCCTGGCTAACCATTTTCCATCACCCAATTCCATTATTTCTCCACTGCTTGAACTCATTTTAAAACTTGACTGGACAAAGAACGTAGCTTAAAATGTGAATGAGTGCTGGTCACTCAAATATCAACTGTGTGAGCTCAATGATTTTTAAAATAAACCTCAACAGGATGGCAGGAAACGACTCTGATACCATTGTAATATCCCACCCAAGTGGAATATAACCAATACAAATTTTCTACCTTTAATGTGAATACATAGGGTTTACAAATCTATACTTGTTTGATTGTTTTGATTTCAATATAATATGCCAGGTAATGTGAAGAAATTCCAATATTGTAAATTAAAGGAAATCTGAAACTAACTATTGAACAATTGCAAAACTTATCATAATCAGATTAACCTCTAACCAATCAAATACCATAGCACTCTAATTTCAGATGTATATATGAAAACTTTACAATGTTCCATACCTGGCAGCCATAGGCATATGGATTATAAGTCTGTAATTTTATAACAGGTAGCTGGGAATGAATATCATCAACATGATAGCTCAGTAGTAGACACCCAGCAAGATCACAACTTTCTCCACCTTTAAACCAATACCCTGGTATATAAGAGGTCCCAAACGCTCCAATGATGAAGGACAATAGCTGATAGCTTAGGCATTTTGGCCTTAAGCTTACATGTCTCAGCCAGTTGGTCTGTAGTTAATGATTTTGCCCTTGCACAAGGTTCACGTCCAACAAATATGAAGGTTACCAACAGTGAACCACCTCTTCCTCAATGGCTATAAACTTGCACAAGTAAACACGACTTTCAAACCCTTGAGTGCTATCTTCAAACCAATCTCAAATAACAAACCCATGTGCCACTGGAATAAAGATACAGCCAGCAACAAATATAATCTGTAATGCATCTTTAATGTCTTTTAAAGCTGCGAGTAGATATTCTTGAAAACCCTTGTAAGAATGATGCCAACTTCTTCCAATGATGCATAAAACTGTAGCAACACTATTCATGTGTACTGTAGCGCGGGTTCTGTAGCAGCACAGTAAACCCTCCTAATCTTTTGTATTTCTTCTCCAAATAAGCTCAAATGCAGCTCCTGATGTGAAGCTACCAAATAATGCAATCTTCAAGTGATGTCTCACACCTATGTAGAGACTACGTTGTCTAAAGCCTATACCAGCAAACCCTAGTTTCTTCTTCTCCTTCAAGAGGAATGTTCTCCAAACGAACAAAGCCAAATTGTTGAATGATCAAATGATAACTTTTTCATTTGCTTTGGTGCCTTTTATACTCTCTCCAACATAGGTTAATTTCCTTATGAGGCTCTTTTAAAACTTCATTAAATGCTTTTAATATTATATCCTTAGAGTGGGTGCCCAAAGTACCTTTTTTATAATTTGAATTAAATCATTTAAATGACCACTTTAATTATAAAGTTATATTATATCATTATGATGCACTTTATTAAATGATTTTTTAAGTCATTAAGTGGCTCCAATCGCATAAAGTGAAAATATAACTTTATAATTAATTATTAATAAAGTAATCACTTTATTATTAAATAACATAACTCCGCAAATAATCATTATTTATCAATTCCATCTAAATGTGGGAGTTAACCATTGTATCCACTATGCATCCAACTACCTTACTAAAAGTAGTAAGGGTCCCTCTCTAACATCCACTAACTTACTATAAATGGTAAGTCCCTCAAAACAAAACCAGAGACCTCTGAATTTCAATGCCTCTGAACATATGAAGGATCTAGAGAGATAAACACTTACAACTGCCACTTGAAGAGCTCTATAACGCCCAAACTGGACCCTCAAATCCACCACACTAGCCTACAAGGGTCAACTGATAGGCTAATTCTTCTAACTCTGATGCTCCCGAAAATGGGGACATTATAGATTTGATTCATGTGCAAATACCTCAAGAATCGAGAAAAATTGTTAGAAGCCCATAATATCTAGAACAAGATGGTCACTTCTTGGTCTTGTATAATGTAATGGCCCTTAATTTATGATTTTTAATTCTTGGATTTTCTTCAAATAGTTTATGTGTAAACTTCTGTCCAAAGGTTGTTTGTTGTTTCTTTGTCTTTTTGATGCAAACATTGATTTCATGAACATAAAGTCTAAGAATGCAATCTTAAAATGGAGATGGAATGCAATGCATCATTTATTTTGATTTTTTTGAGTTATGATATGCAAATGCATTCAATCAAGTGAGCTGCTACAGAACCCTGACATTTCTACAAATAGTTCCTATGTAACCCTAGACTCCTCAGAAAATGTAGCTTATCCAATGGATAGATTGATTGCAACCGTTACAATGACTCAACTACAAAGCAAGTAAATCTCAGCCTTATAAAACTGGTAGACAATTACATTACAATGGCTTGCCTTAGATTATGAATGAATTACAATGCCAATGCAGAACTTAAGGCAAACCCAATTACAATGAAGGTATTGCCGTATGGAGTAATTTATTTGCAGAGAGTAATCTATTTGTAGGCTAAACAAACTTATTCAATGCAAGCAATGATAATAGAACTTGGTTCGATACTTGAACTTGAGATAATGATATGAATGTTTCTACTAGTTGCAGCGCTCAGCAAGTATTAGATGCTCACGTCTTTGCTTCTTGAGCTCATGAATGGCATTGGACCCTTCAAATGTTCTCCAGGCTTCGATTCTACTCTTAATTTCTTCTTCCAATTGATGGAGTCTGCAGAATGATTGCTAATTCAGCTCTTCTTGTCGCTTTCAATCTTTGTATACATTCACCTTTGTCGAATAAGCAACACCCGACTCTTCAAGTGATATGACCATGCCCAGCCAAAGTCATGACTTCAAGATTAAACAAATATTTTCAATGCCAATCTCCTTAATGACTCATGAAGATGAGGCTCGATAATTCTTTGCTGCGGCGTAATGAAATATAAGACTCCAATAATCGCGTCTCATTAAAAGACACCCGATATTCATTTGACTTCCTAGGAGGTGCCAATTTGAGAAATGAAATTCGCTTTGACTTATCTGAAGTTTGACCGTCTCCAGCTAGCACGATATTCTCAACCTGTGTTTGTCCTTTACTAGAGTTCATCTTATCTGCAAGATATATCTTTGCGTCTCAGTCCCACAATTTTCTCAGCTAAGCAACAATTGATATTTGTCTCATATGGCCATGTCACCATCCAATATTTCCTTTGGTCACTTCTCTAGAATGAGACGATAGCCTTGAAGACTATGTTCGATTTCCTTCAAGTCGAGTTTCTCCTTTTGTTTGTATCTGCATAGGATTATCCTGACAGTTCTTGACTTTTTAATATTGCTACAAAATTAAAACCGAATCGTCCTTCAATAATAATTTCCAGGAATTACAATCATCTTATAAGAAATCAGATTTTCCAGTCAACTCCAAATTTGGCCAAAGGCCATTAAATTTGGCAATGATCGATTCAACAAGCAATGACCTCCTTCCTCGAATGAAGTGATGCTTGCAACAATACCTCAACAATGAATGCAGTAATACATCAGCTATTGTAGTTTTCCAAATTCCCAAACTTGACTGCAACAATACATCAACTATTGCAGCCCTGAATCCTTCAATGAAGCACAAGTAGAAACCCTGAATGGATTCCCCAACTCTAGCTAGGGTTGATCTTTCACAACCGAAACCGGTACCATAGAGTCTTCAAACCCTTAGGCAAGCTAAGCATTCAACTTCAGCTGCTTACCAAATTGGTAAAGAGAAAATGAGTTCCAACACAAGTGTATGCAAATGCTGGGCCAACGACTTCTTAAATAGATTTCTCAATGCACTTTCAAGAAGCTTCTAGAAGAAATATTATTTTATTTCTGAAATGACTTTATTATTTTATTTTGAGTCACTTAAATCACTTTAATATTAAATTAATTAAATAATAAGTTAACCCTTTTGATATATTTTATTGGAATAACTTAATAAATAATTAATTTAATAACACCTCCAATTCGGGGACATGACAGTCCTCCCTTCCCAAAGATTGCCTGCCCTGAAGGAATCCGCAACTGCCAATCCATCTCAATTGCCATAACATCTAATCCCCGAGTGTCAACTCATCTGCGTCTGTCCACCATCCACTTGGATCCCAAATGATCCTACAACATGTGCAATCCCAGAACATCTGTGTGTAATTGGAACCCAAGAACCTGTCAAACTTTATCAACCAATTAAACCATCCAACCAGCAATGGAAATCCTGGATCCCAACTCTGTGAATCAACTCCATCTGAATTCCGTTTTGCAACTCTGATACCTCCCCCTAAAATCCCATTTGACCAAATCTCAAAATCCTGCTTCTGGAAGCAATCTACTGGAAAGGGCCAAGTAAGAGACTTGAACTCATCAACTGAAGTCGGGAATGTATCGCACTAGAGTGAACCTGAATACCCCACATTCAACCCACCTCTCTGCGCCAACAATAACATAGTGAAGTCTTGTATATATGTGGGCTGAAAGTGAACTGATGAGCACACCTCAAGATGCAATCGAGGTGGAACTCTCTTGCCTGTGCTAATGGAATACCCGAATAGTCAGGAGTATCCCATCCAATACTGCCATCATCAGAAGAAGACTCACAACTCAAAATAGGATGAGTTGGTCTTGCAATGACCTCATCAAAACCTTTCCCATCAAGTAGCTGGAAGTGTCCTGTCTCACTTCCGGGAGTGAGAAGAATGTCATCATGAATGCCATCTACTACCTGGAGAGAAGCTGGAACAACCTCAAGGATGTGCAACCCGTCTTCTTCTGAAAAAACTGACCAATGTCAATCTCAAAAGTACCAATGTAGAGCCTTGTGCTCAAATCTTCAACGACGCTCGAACCTGTGGCCAAGACTGATGTGTCTATATCATCAACAATCCACCCTACACCAAGAGGTCTCCTGCATATGTGAAAACTGCCAATCTTAGGTGCATAGAAGCACACACCAAACTCAGACAAGCTGCTGGTATAATTCAGAACAGCACCACGCAACCTATGAATCATATCCATGATGGAGCAAAGAGTACCTCTACTGTCAAGGGATGATAAGAGCTTGTCATCAATTTGTCCCTTAACACCAAAGTGACAATCCCAACTCCCGTTATCCATCTCAACTGCCGCTGTCCTCAAAGTAGTATTTTCATCAACCAATGGAGTATGAGATAGAACCCATGGTAAAGTTGGAATACAACTATCTTCACGCCTAACTCCAAACCATAGACTGACGTCGGCTAGTAACTCAAGCATGCATCTATCACCAACTGATTCCTCTCGCCTAACCATGACAAGAGGTGCTGCATCTGTATCCTGAATGTGAAAGCTAGGAGATTTCGTGCTGCTTTCCTCCTCCTGTGTCCTGGCTGCCATAGGCGACTGAGTCTCTGCTGAACATAATGACTCTTGAGCCAAACTGAACTCCAAGAAGAGCTCGTCCACATGAACCTCTAATTCCTTGAAGAGCTAACTGAGTGTTCTTCAGAGAATCACTGGTAACCATAAGCTCGTGAGAAAGCTTATCTACTTCATCTTCTTTTGTTCTCAGAGCATCTGAATAGACCTCAACAAGATTGAGAAGGTGATCCCGATCCGAAAGGAGGTGCAAATAGTTTGTTTTCAATGTTCCCATACCTTCTTTGATTGCCTGTAAATCTTGAGAAGACTCTGCATCAACTCCCTTTTGTCTTCCTTCTAACTGAATCGTCCAAAGATGATTCTCAATCAACTTATATAGTTTGTCATGATGAGATAAGGCTGTCACAATCTCATCCTCATTTACTTTCAACTGGTTTCCCCAACTGTGAGGACTATGGGGTGTAAGAGCAGCTTCTTCTTCACATGGAGAAGTCTCTAATTGCGCTTGATATTCTTTTTTTGCAAAGTCTTGTATGCTCTCATGCTGATCAGGGGTTGGGATAGTGCTAATCCCATTTGTAAAATCATCATCAATGCCCTGAGTAGGTGTCCAAATACGAGAGGACTCATGCCGCTCCATGTACTCATCATCATCATGCCCAACTGAACCATCGGGTGATGGCCTGCTATCCTCCTGAAGAGAAGGTGAAACCTGTAATCCAACTAATATCAACTCTTCAGTAGTCAATTGCTCCTTGAACCTCTCAATTTTCTGTTCAACCAATCTTCTTGTGAAATTATATGCATGTTGTAATCTCTGATCATACTTAATAGTAAGGTTCATGTAATCATCAAATGAAACTTGAGCACAAAATTCTGCTCCCAATGCCTTATAATTTCCATAAATTTCCCAAAAGATTTCTTCTTCATTGATAGGCTCCCTGAAAGTAGTCATGGTGTTCAACTGAATTGTTTGATCTGCAAATGACTAACTGTATCAATGTGAAATTACCCAGCAGGCTGCCAGGAACAATGGCTTTGATACCACTGTAATGGCCCTTGCAAATTTGGCCCTTAATTTCTAATTTTTAATTCTGGGACTTTCGTCAAACAGTTTATGTGTAAACTTCTGTCCAAAGGCTGTTTGTTGTTTCTTTGTGTTTTTGATGCAAACAATGATTTCATGAACATAAAGTCTTAGAATGCAATCTTAAAATGGAGATGGAATGCAATGCATCATTTATTTTGATTTTTCTGAGTTATGATATGCAAATTCATTCAATCAAGTGAGCTGCTATAGGACCCTGACATTTCTAAAAATAGCTCCTATGTAACCCCAGACTCCTCACAAAATGTAGCTTATCCAATGGATAGATTGATTACAACCATTACAATGACTCAACTACAGAGCAAGTAAATCTCAGCCTTATCAAATTGATAGACAGTTACATTACAATGCCTTGCCTTAGATTATGAATGAATTACAATGCCAATGCAAAACTTAAGGCAAACCCAATTACAATGAAGGTACTGCCATACAGAGTAATTTATTTGCAGAGAGTAATCTATTTGCAGGCTAAACAAACTTATTCAATGCAAGCAATGATAAAAGAACCCGGTTTGATACTTGAACTTGAGATGATGATAAGAATGTTTCTACTAGTTGCAGCACTCAATAAGTATCAGATGCTCATGTCTTTGCTTCCTGAGCTCATGAATGGCATTGGACCCTTCAGACGTCCTTCTCCAGGCTTCGATTATGCTCTTAATTTCTTCTTCCAATTGATGGAGTCTTCAGAACTATTGCTAACTTAGCTCTTCTTGTCGCTTTCAATCTTTGTATACATTCACCTTTGTCGAATAAGCAGCACCCGACTCTTCAAGCGATATGACCATGCCCAGCCAAAGTCACGACTTCAAGATTAAACAAATATTTTCAATGCCAATCTCCTTAACGACTCATGAAAGTGAGGCCCGATAATTCTTTGCTGCGGCTTAAGGAAATAGAAGACTCCAATAATTGCGTCTCATTAAAAGACACTCGATATTCATTTGACTTCCTAGGTGGCACCAATTTGAGAAAGGAAATTCGCTTTGTCTTATCTGAAGTTTGATCGCCTCCAGCTAGCACGATATTCTTAACTTGTGTTTGTCCTTTACTAGAGTTTGTCCCATCTGCAAGATATATCTTTGTGTCTCAGTCCCACGATTTTCTTAGCGAAGTGACAATTGTTATTTGTGTCATATGGCCATGTCACCATTCGATATTTGCCTTGGTCACTTCTCTAGAATGAGATGACAGCCTTGAATATTATATTCGATTTCCTTCAAGTCGAGTTTCTCCTTTTGTTTGTATCTGCAGAGGATTTATCCTGATAGTTCCCGACTTTTTAATATTGCTACAAAATTAAAACCGAATCCTCCTTCAATAATAATATCCAGGAATTACAATCTTCTTATAAGAAATCAGATTTTCCAGTCAACTCCAAATTTGGCCAAAGGCCATCAAATTTGGCAATGATCGATTCAACAAGCAATGACCTCCTTCCTCGAATGAAGTGATGCTTGCAACAATACCTCAACAATGAATGCAGTAATACATCAGCTATTGCAGTTTTCCAAATTCCCAAACTTGACTGCAACAATACATCAACTGTTGCAGACCTGAATCCTTCAATGAAGCACAAGGAGAAACCCTGGACAGATTCCCCAACTCCAGCTAGGGTTGATCTTTCACAACCGAAACCAGTACGATAGAGTCTTCAAACCCTTAGGCAAGCTAAGCATTCGACTTCAGCTTCTTACCAAACTGGTAAAGAGAAAATGAGTTCCAACACAAGTGTATTCAAATGCCGGGCGAATAACTTCTTAAATAGATTTCTGAATTCACTTTCAAGAAGATTCTAGAAGAAATATTATTTTATTTCTCAAGTGACTTTATTATTTTATTATTTTATTTTGAGTCACTTAAGTCACTTTAATATTACATTAATTAAATAATAAGTTATCCCTTTTGATATATTTTATTGGAATAACTTAATAAATAATTAATTTAATAACACCTCCAATTTTGGGACATGACATATAATGTGTGTATAAGATGACATGATTTTAAAGGTGATTAAAAAGTAGATATTCTGTTGAGATAATCATCTTTGTACCTAAATGATACAAAAGAAGCAACGCCACAAAAGTCTATGTTATGATAGATTGAGAGAAGAAGATGGAAGCCATAAAAGATTTTACTCAAATAAGTATTTGGTGTTTCATTTACTAAATACGGGAGGCACGAAAAGAAATAAATATTTCATCTAGAGTCATATTTAACATCAACATCTCTCATAACACCAGTTAAAATTCAATTACGTTGCACATGTATAATACCTTCATGACTACAATGAATAATTGGTAATTTTTTGTATGATGTTGCATTGGAGATGACTAATGACTCAGGTTGTTGAAGAATGCCTAGTTATTTGCTGAGTGGTGCATGATGTTAAGGAATATATCAATTCAAATACAGTTTGAAGGAGGGAAATCCATTACATCAGTTTTCCTAAGGCTTAAAGGGATTTTCACTCTTTGTTGTCGTTTACACATCTTCACTCAAAAAGTGTGAAGATCCCTTTAATTCTAAAGGAAGAGAGTCGCATACCTTTGAGCCTCATGGGATGCAATGCTGCATCTAGTCTATTAACAAGCAGTAATATTCATATTAATCCTAGAGTAAATTTAAGATGCAAAGGAATAATGTCCTTTCTCAAGGTTGAATAAGCATAATATTATGATAACATGCTCAAATTAAACCATGTCTTAGAGGATTGATGTTGCCATTGATGATCATATAGACTATTATTTTTATATAGTGCGATAGATTTGGGTTGATAGCTCCTTAGAGATGGGGGGAAGAACTGATTTTTTCAAAAGGAAAATGTATTTTGCTTACAGCATACAGAAAAAAAAACTTGATCAAAAGCGAGTCTTTGGAGTTTGTATTTTACTATTAGTGCACAAAATACAATCAAAAGTTTGTAGAGAAAATATTATGAAGAAATTAATGTCCAAAAGGAGTTTAATGATGGACTGATCCATTAAATTGTAATATACTAAAGTGAGGTCTATCAAGAAACACTTCCAAAAAACAACACTCTTTTAGGACTTCATCCAAGCTTAGACTCAAAATCATGAAATCCTCCAAAGATTAAAACTCTGGAGGCAATAAGTCATGTGAATATTGTGCTTTCTGTTTTCTCTCCATGGCAGAATGCCTCTTCCATAGTTTGCTAAAAGCAAGAGTTCCATTTCTTCGACTAATTCTTCCTGTCTTTCAATTGATTCTTGGTTGTCTTTCATGATTGCCTTTGCTGCATTGACTCTATCGGTAGAATTTGTGATCCTTGTTATGGTGTTATAAAGTTCTATTTAATGTTGTTAAGGAACGTATAACTCAAGCAGGTCTGATTATGTTTGTCAAAGACGTTTCTCAGATTTCTTCTCATGATGTCGAATGTGCTGATTGCAGAACGTTAATAAATTTCTATATTTGCTTATCGATGACAGAATTGTTATAAGTATAAGGAGACCCGCCTCAAGAGACGTGTCTCATGAGAGGACGAGTGTCCACTTGGGACATGTCCCTTTGGGCGCGCGGGCTTCTTTCATAATCAATTAACACTCGATTAAATATCTTAACACATATGTGTGGTGCGTATATTTATTCATGAGTTCTGATTTAATATTTCAAATTTATGCAAGCTAATAAATTCGATTTACTTATTTTCTAGAATTGTGTTAGAGACTAATATCGATCTTATATAATTTATGATAATGCTATATAGCAATCATCTATTATATTCTGACCAAAGCTATAATCATTAACACTCCCTCTTAGCTAGGGAAGATAATTCAAATCAAATAAGTAGAGATATCACCTTAACACGTGATATCTAAGATATGGTATGATTTCTTAGTATTGTCAAGTCACATGACATTCTTCATAACACATCTTTATTATGCAATACTCCCTCTTTAACTAGGGAGGATAACTTCCATCAAGTAAACGTGATATCACCTAACTCGTGATATCAGAAGATATGATATGCTTCTGAAAGTGTCAAGTCACATGACATTCTTCATAACACATCTTCACTATTCAACACTCCCTCTAGGCTAGGGAAAATAACTTCCACTAAAAATGATATCACCTAACTCGTGATATCAGAAGATTTGGTATGCATCTGAAAGTGTCAAGTCACATGACATTCTTCATAACATATCTTCATTATGGTATGTGCACTGACATCAAGTCACATGATGTCTACCATAATTCATGGCATATCCACAGATATATAAATATCCACCATGATTATCTCTTAAGGATCACAATGATCATCAGATGATATCAAGTCCCATGATATCCATCAAAGTGTCCAAGAGATACTATCATGACATGTCCACAGATGTCAAGTCACATGATATCTATCATGATAGTTCATCATTGTAGAGTCATCATTTTACAATGTCAAATACAAGTGTTCATTATCAGAAAGATCGTCACCTTTCGATAATGTACACAAGGGGAGTAGGCCCATAAAGTCATGGAGTCACACACATGACAAAAGAGTTTACACATTAAACATCTTTATATATTAGTACAACTTATAAAGAAATTTGAATTTCAAACATAATATCAAATTACATACCAAGTTTTCTTCCTGAAGAGTTCAACCTTAACTCTGGAGAGAAGTTGTCGAGTATGTCTGCTGTTTAAACATTTGAACTAATATACTCCAATTGGATCACTTTCCTTTCCACCATATCTCTTACATAAAGATAGGGGTTCTCAATGTGCTTAGATCAAGTAGTCCCACAAGCAATTTACGAAGCCAAACTGCTTCTCTTGCCCCCATAGAGGCTGCATTGTAATTAGCTTCTGTCAAGCTTTGTGCTACAAAATATTTTCTAAACTGGCTTAGAGCATTCACTAGGACCTTCCATTTGTTGTTTGAGTGCTCTATCAACTGAGCTACTGACCTCTTGTGGCTAGCCCATTATCAGATCGGGTGTGGCTTATATCCAACACCCCCCCTTTAAGCCATACTGCGGGTGTTGGGGCTCTTCTGTAGTTAGATCCTAGGACCTATCGTCATGGATTCTCTCAACATGACGCCTCATCTCAGTCTCAAAGATGAATAAGGGCTTTTACCTCATGTCTCTCTATCTCAGAGAATTATGCATTACAACAAATGAAGATGTGACTCCCTCTGAAGCTTGAAGTATTTGCGTCAACCTCCTGACCTCCTTGACCAAAGATGTTTACAATACTTTAGAGAAATGGATTCCAACGCACACCTCTGTAGAGATTCAGGGTTGTCCTTTTCAAACTCATCCCAGATCCCTCTATTATAAATAGGTTTTTAGAGGTACCAATGTTAAATCCAGGTTGATTGACTTGATCAATTCTGATCTCAACTGTTGAAGAGGTACTTCAAGGATTTAGAATCTGGCTTTGCAATACTGCAACCCTTACTTATTCTCAGTGAGTCATAGAACTCCCTTTGAAGGTTAATTCTTCCTCTTCGAAAAGATGTCTTCAACCATTCATTTAGTCACATGGCTGCAAGTAGTGTTTCCTACAGTATGCATCAAGCTCTTCTTGAAAGCAATCTCTTACACTTCTTGATCCGTCCTGAAAAAATTATAGATAGATTACTAATAGTTCATAGAACTAATCTATCGAAGAGAAATGCTAGATGCATACATGATTCACTAGTCCAATGTTTATTGCATGAATTCATATCTACATAAAATTCATGAACATTATTCAAGCATGGAATACTTATCTCTTTATGTTGGTACACCATTGAGCTAGACCTGTAGCTAAGTCTCATCTTCGCCACGAAGATGCAGTACAACTCAAGTTCCTTGTCTTCTAAGTAGTGCCGAAATCTCAAGTAATCAACCCAGCCATCCCTAGTATTCATGTACTCAGAAGGTATCCTTAATGCCTACAAACCCCATGTTTGTTGTATAAAAGAAATTAAACAAGCTTCTGATCCTTGCTTCCCTTTCTTCCTCTGTCTCCCTCAGAGCTAAGAGAACATGTTCAAGGGATGGCTGGCCGGACTTTCTCAGGTCGGACCATAGTTCAGACTGGGAAACCTGTGAATGTTCTTCGATTCATCCAAATGCACTCATAGTTATGTTCTCATATATCGAATTTACTACAGGACCACATCGGGGGATGACGATTACATCTGTCGTCTAGGCAGAGCTGTTGGCTCTGGCCGGCGCCATCTGAATACTTTCCACTATTGAGTTTAAGCCTAGCAAACTCACACACACCTAGGTGACTCTTCTCGTGAAGAGCAAGACTGCACACAGTACTAATGTCATTTCTGGCAGCGAGCTTCTTCATCTGGGATCACACTCACTTGCGTACATTCAGATTTGGGGAGGACGCATTATGCTGAACCTGTAGGGAGCGACCACCTCTGCAACCTTCGCATAGATTAGTGGTGATCTGAAAGTACCCAAAGATTGGAAGAGGTTGACCGATGAATTGTGGCCAAGCCACAGACTATAGCGTGGAATGCCAGTAGTCCTTATCCGCACACTGAGCTGCCATCTATCTTTGGGTGCCGAACACTGGCTATTCTTGATCGTGCTTCATCACCTCAACCCACACTGCTATTTGTGTTAAGGTTGCAAGATGTCGACCAATAATGAATATCGAAAAGATTCAAAATGTCTCAATGTAGTGACAAGAGACGGTAATGAAGAACCAATGACGGCTATGTGAAATTCGGCAAACTCATTCAACTATCTCCCGTTTGTCTTCATTGCCAATAGACATTCTTGTGGTAGGACTCAAGGATGATTAATCTCACCAATACAAATCGTGATCACCTTCTGTTCTTGCCACCCGCAACCGTAATCACCAAAAAACGTTCTTGACTCTCCCGGAGATCACGTGATTTAGGCATTCTTGTCTAAGACTTTAGTCGCGGGAGGTGCTTTGTGATGGGATTGGTCAGAGCCACCATGATCGTACCTCAGCATAGCCTTGTTCTTACAGGCGCCAAGGGGACGAACCGGCACCCTGCAAAACACCTTATTTTCCTTTCTTCCCGACTCCATCCCGATCGTATCCTCCATCCACCACAACATAAAAAACTTCACATATCACACAAAAACACGTTTTCTTAATGTAAGGGATGGCGCCGAACCACTGGATTTGTTGTCTTGATGGTAATCATGAATAGCATTGATCCTGAGAGTGCTTGTGTCCCTTTTTTTTGTAGAACACATGATATAATCTAATCCTCAATGCTTATGCGGCTGGTGTTGTTAGCTCGATTCCTTTAGAATGGACAGCAACCACATGTGATGTGTCTCCTAGCTCCAACAGATATCGAATACTCCTATCTTGATATTGTCCCAATAGCTTCTACCGTCAAATCTTAATTTCATGATGCTGACAAAGTGTCTCTTGCTCAGGCGTCTATCCTATTCTTCTTGCTGCTTAATCCCGAAACTTGGCTCTGATACCATGTTAAGGATCGTATAACTCAAGCAGGTCTGATTATGTTTGTAAAAGACGTTTCTCAGATTTCTTCTCATGATGTCGAATGTGCTGATTGCAGAACATTAATAAATTTCTATATTTGCTTATCGATGACAGAACTGTTATAAGTATAAGTAGACCGGCCTCAAGAGATGTGTCTCATGAGAGGACGTGTCTCCACAAGTGGAGACACGTCCGCTCATGGGATGTGTCCCTTTGGGCGCGCGGGCTTCTCTCATAGTCGATTAACACTCGATTAAATATCTTAACACATATGTGTGGTGCGTATATTTATTCATGAGTTCTGATTTAATATTTCAAATTTATGCAAGCTAATAAATTCGATTTACATATTTTCTAGAATTGTGTTAGAGACTAATATCAATCTTATATAATTTATGATAATGCTATATAGCAATCATCTATTATATTCTGACCAAAGCTATAATCATTAACAAATGTCCCATTGTCTCAAATCTCTAAATCAACATATCCTCCTAGGTGCTCTTTCCTTATGTGTTTCAAACTAGAAACTATCTTCTAATTTTTTGGATATCATCTGTGTATCTTTGATTGATGAAACATACTGAAGAGAGGTCTATAATTCATAAAATGTGTCCTTGGTTGATTCCCAAGGTAGCTTACACATTTATTGACCAAACACAATCTTTACTTAACCCTGACAATATTCAGGAGGTTCTCAAAACAACTAAGGCTCGTTCAACTTAACTATAACAACACGATTTAGTCTACTGTATCAATTCCTACGTTTGTTAGTTTCTTAGTCATTGTATTTGATTGAACTCTTGTGACAATGGTAATAGTGAAAGGGGGTAAGAGTTTCTGTTGGATCAATTCGTACATTTGTCATTTTCTTAGTCATTGTACTTGAATTCTTGTGATGTGGGTAATAGTGTAAAGGGATAAGAGTTTCACAAATTATGATTCTATGCCCAATGATATCTTCTATATATAGATTAAGATTCTTTAAGCAGATTTTGTTTGTGAGACATTGTTTAAAATGCATGTTAGGAACCTTAGATCTTTTATGTGTGAGAATTAATTATACAAGAAAAAATTAAATAACACCGTTACACAACAACGCAGAGATTTATGGTAGGGAAAGCCATAAAGGTAGAAAATCCCAGAAGCATCATTATAATGAGAAATATACAATTTGTTTGTACTAGAAAGACCCACAAGAGCTTGGGGTTTCCCCAATCCTTTCCTTCTTTGTCTTCACGATAATGGCTTCACACACCCTCTCTCATGCAGTCACATTAAAATCAAAATGCACTCAGAGGAATGAAATTCTCTCTTACAATATCCCACAATAGAGATTCCCCAAAATATAGAGTAAGAAGGTAAGTTACACTTATTCGGGAAATTATGAAACCTTTTCATAAGATATTACCATTTAATTAGTATAAAAGTTTTCTCTTTTGTATATTAATTAGTTAGTTTATTAATTAAATATTTTTATAATATGAGAAGATTAAACATCCACAGGCTCAATCTAAATGGATTGAGGTACCCACCACTTTGTCACTATCTTGCCATGTGTTCAACTTTGAATCCCCCAAGCTTCACATTAACTACCATGACTGAGCAAGGCAATGCAGATTGAACAAATTTGGACCTAATATCCTTGGGTCCATAGGATCCTCCGGACCCAAACTTATCTATTCCTTCTTTTTAACAATTTCATAAAACTTGTACCACCAGCTAACAGATTTAGAACAATCTCTTTATTTAATATTGCTTCTTGGAGATGCTTTTGAGATGAAAAAGCAAGTTGGCCATACTCTCAACAATGCTCTGCATTTGGAGGGCAGCTTCCTATATTGCTTCCAATGGATGCCTTAACAATCCAAATAATCTCTTCGAAATTTCCTTTCACAAGTTTGAATTTTTGGGAGTAGAAGCTTCAATTCTCATCATTTGACTTTCCTGCTACAGAAATGAAATTACCAATTGTGCCATTAATGTCTTTCAAAACCTATTGCTCTTGGTAGTGCAAGGAAAGGTTTGAGATCTTACTTTAACTGAGCTAGAACAGAGAACCTAGATTGCTTGATTGAATTCCATAAACCACAATTTGAAGAATAATACAGTTCATTCTTACAAAGTACTTTCTTCCGGAAGCCATTTATCTTCAGGGTTGCTGAACTTCATATTAAAGAACCTTGAGATATGCCTAGCACCCATGTATGACTCAACATCAATTCTTGGAGGTTTGCAATGGATGGCAACAGCTGCTAAATTGACAAAGCAGTGTGTCTAACTTGGTCTCAACAGTTTCAAGAGACTGGCTTGACAAATCTTACATTGGGCATGCAATGGATGACTTCCAAGTTTCCTGACATACAAGTTTTTCCCTTAGTGAGTCTCCTTGAAAGAAATAACCTTTTCCTTGTTAGCATCCGAATCTTTGTTCATGGGTGGGATGCAGATTTGCAGTGAACTTCAAATATGTCTTTAACTCTTAAGTCAACTTCTGTCTTCTGCTTATTACTCTCACTTGTTTTGTTTTGTTTAAAACTGTTTTCTTTTTGCATGCAAGGATTTATTTATTCGTTTGAATTTAAACTGGCAGAAGAGTCATAAACACAAAATTTATGTGCCTGATATTTTTTATTCTTCTTCAACAGCCAAAAATGGAAACAACTGATTCAATCAACAGGTCGATCATTCATATTTTCTACCTCCCTTCCTGTTCCAGTAGTTGCTGCTGCTCACGGTAACTTGTTCTCTAGGGTTTTATGTTTTTTGAAGCATTTCATTTTCTTCAGGCAAAGCATGTGTAAACTATACTGTACATTGGAAACAAACTTTTTGTTTTTTTTGTTTTTATGTTCTAGTCCTCAGATATCGCAACCCATTTTTTTGACATTGCATGTTAAATGTTTTTAAATACATATAGCTTGTGACAATTAGCTACAAGGTAAAAAGAAATGCAGGAGACTGCATGGAGTCTCAAATCGCGAGTTTTCCCATCAG
Source organism: Sequoiadendron giganteum (assembly GCA_007115665.2). Classification (NCBI taxonomy): domain Eukaryota; kingdom Viridiplantae; phylum Streptophyta; class Pinopsida; order Cupressales; family Cupressaceae; genus Sequoiadendron; species Sequoiadendron giganteum. The sequence continues at coordinate 398,662,639 of CM021108.1, forward strand.
AAAGTGGGTTCCCTTGATGATATTACAGGGGGCAAATGTTGCATTAGAAATGTGAACATACAAATTTCATTTGTAAAAAATCTTAATGTTCCATTTACATGGTAGAAAAATGATGTGGCAGAAGTGCAGATGATTTTCAATTACATAGTTTCCACCAGGGAAAATGATGGGAAAAGATGATAAATAAAAATATGATATAATATTCATAAAAATAGCACAGAATTTTGATTTCTTGATTTCATGCCAAATATTGTGCATAGATATCAAAATAATGATATAACTGTATTAAATATGAAAATTGATAACAATGATGAAAATGTCAAACAGTTCAAATGACTTGAAGCATTCAATTTTCAATGCCATCAAAGTTTCTAACTCCAATCCCATTTTGTTTTTTTGGGCACCCCTTGTAACTGAACAAATTGCTGCATTTTTTGAAACAAATTGTGATTTAGTGTTGATCGGTAAGTGTGATGAAAAATGCAAATATGAATACTAAGACAAATTCAGGAAAAGACAAACAACAGATACAGTGGTCAAATCCAACCGTCCAGGATGAACCTGCTCCTGTGGAGTTGAAGTATGTTTTTAAGCATGAGAGGAAAAACAGAATCCTGTAATGATCAAAATAAGGGGAAATTCAGCATGTTCATTGTTGTAATTGGAGGCTTCACAATTGTCTATGCATTTAGTGGAGTAAAGGCTGGATTGCTGACAGCAACTCATTGTACTTGCTCAATCTTCTAATATTATTTTGGTCTACTATCGGAGCTGGATTTTTCCTCATTGAGTGTTTCTAGGCTAAATTGTTGTGAGTCCATTGTGTTGAATTCTTTTATTTTCAATGTGTTATTTCCAGATTCCCAAAAATGTTCATCTCTCATTAAAACTTTCATGTGATAAATTGATGCAGAGCAGGGTATCAAATTCAAAACTCAACTAATCAACTCTTTACCAAAGCATTTACACTTCAAACAAGTTGATTTCCCACACAAACTAACACTAGGTCATGAAGGGCAGCAAATAGGGTTTTTGTGACATAATTTGCAGTGGACAACTCAAATCCACAAACTTAAACATGTTTTAAATACCCATTAAGCCCTTTGATGACATACCAAATTTGCAAGGATTGTTGTTTTGGAACCTAATGGTCTAATTTCTGCTGCTACGCTTTAAAAAGGCCTAATTAAGCTTGTTTTGATAGGTCACTATGTGATTTTCACAACCCAGACCTGAAATCCTCATACCACCAGCCTAGACATGTCAAATATGGTCTGCACAAACATTTCCCCATCACCCTAAACCACTTCTCCAAAGCTTTTTTGCAAACCCTCACACCTATGCATTTGAATTCCCAAAAAACATGAGTTTAATCAACTAGGGCATGAACCCATTTGCCCAAATCCTCATTCCCTGCTCCTGCAAACTTCACAAACACAAAATACATCCAAGCTACTCCCATTCCACTGATTCTCAAAGATTTTCACTAGTGGAATGGTGAGATTTTCATTATTCTTCCCTTAGAACACCAAAACCTAGGGTTTCTGACCCAGTCTTAGAAAATCTACTATAAAATCCTCAAATCTTGGTGAAATCCAATGAGAAAAAAACCAAAAGGAAGCTAACTCAACACTTCATCAACTCCAATGCACAAAAGTTCATACCTAGGCCGTACCAAATGCTGTAGCATCAATTCAGCCTTTGAAAACGCAAGAAACAATGTCTTTTTTATTCAAAAATTCAAATCTACATCATCAATCCTTGCTCCAACATACACATATGCTTTTAAAGACACTACAAAACAGCTTCAACTGTTTTCCCACCAAAAACCACCACTTGACTGTTCAACTTCCCTTAAGGCCAAAAGTTGCAAAGTTGCCTTGACAACTTTTTTCAACTTTTGCAACATTTTACAAAAATGACTCAACAACCCACCTAGCAACCTAACATTGACTCAAAACACCTTACATACATTAGAAATGGTCTTCAAGACCTTATTATCAAGAAAATGACTCAACTAAACCAAAAGACTAACTCTTTGACCCTTTTTACATCATGAAACTAGGTGCCCTACACCATAAATCAAGTAGAACAATAATAAATTGATTTCTGATTCATTTATTCTTCAAGTTGAGTTAATAGATCAATTGTCTACACACATTTAAAACACTTTTTTAGTTCAGCACTATTATTTTAAAAAAATTACTGGCTTGATAAGGGCGAGTCTCAGTTTTGACCATGCTGTATGGCATGCCATAACAACACAACAAAATTAAGGGCTCATGGTTACTCACATTTTTTGCTTGTTAATGCTACACTATTTTATATAGCCCAAAAATACTCTCTTATCATCTCAAAAGAAATTATAGTGCATAGGAAAAGCAGTACACTTAACAAAAATAGACTAGGATATTGCAATAAATCTCGTAATGACAAACAATTAACCTGGAATTAATTCAAGATGTGATTGATGATACTACTGAAATAAATGCCGGAATTTAAATAAATAAAACAGTGTTACTAAGCTCTAAACTTGATGAAGATTCCTTTATCAAATTCAGTTCACCTCAACAGATTTAAACAGTCAATTCCACAAGTATTGGTGGTGCTTTGCCATACAATTATCATTTCTGCATCTATGAATTATGTGTGTAGAAGTTATGAATATTAAATCTACTGAAATGAATAACGAATATGCCAGAACGCAGCTCTGCAGGAGTGGCCCAACAACAGCGAAGAAATCCCTTTCACCAATCAGATTCAACCCCCAAAACAGGTCCAATTAGGCCCTTGTGGAAGCAACCAGATTGCAGGCTTAGTGCAACAAATACAGCAATGAATACTACAGTCGGCTCTAATGGAATCAGCTGCATATCAGTGATGAATATCAGTCAGCTCTAGTGATAGCAGCTAGATACCATGAAATAACACAATGGGCTCTAGTGATAGCAGCCAAATTTCATGAATAACCTATTACCAATGATAGCTATTATGATAGGCCACAAAATCCAGATGTAGATAATCCACCACAATCAAGTGTTGTATGCCCTGTGATATCACTAACATTCAGCCTTGTTACTACCAGATATTGGCACTTAAACTAGCCGGAAATCAACAATATTAGTGCTATACCAACTGCCCACAAATACCAATATTCCTCAAAAATGGATCAGCGCTTTTACAAGCAACCACAACATAACAATTTACCACAAACCGGCTCCATACAAGCAGCCTCAATAATCAATCAATTCACTATTTGATGCAGGACCATCCGGGTTCACGAGCAATCTTGTGTCAACCAAAAACATTTTCATTTTTAGTTTGCCTTTATTTTGTTGTGTTGCTGTAGTTTTGGTGAGTTGTTGCAAGAGGCGAATTCCAAAGACAAATTTCAAGTTGCATTTTTGTTTAAGTCAAGAATTCATTTCATAGAGGAGTCTAAAGGGTGCCTCCATGTCAAATTTGGAGGGATTTAGACACACCACACAAGAGGTATATTGATCGGAGATTTTACGTCCACTAGGAACCAAGGTGCATGATTCTTGGTTCCTTGTTTTGCTTCAACTGGTTCCAGGTTATTCTTAAAACTTCGATAAGAAATAAGTTTAATCTTTCGGGGGTCACAAAGGAGATGGGAACCCCGATAAAGTGCTTGGTGCTAGTTCCCAAACAGGTCCAAACCTCTAACAAGGAACTTGTGAAGGAGTGGTTGGTGCTTGTTCCCAAACAGGTTGGAATCTCTGATAAGATGAAAATGTGCATCGATCAAGAAGTATGCAATCTGCATATCATATGATCTGAATTGTAACCTGCTAAGAAAATAAAGTAGGTTGGAAAGGAATTTATATAATAACAGCAATAGGTGTGACTCTCGGGAGTCAATCTATAAATAAAGATCAAGTCAATGCCAAAAAGGAGAATAAGTCTTTTAGATGATGATTGGCTGAAAGGAGAGTCTTCTACATTAATATTGCTGGCTGGAAGAAAGGAACAAATAGCAGATCGTGGCTGGATAGGGAGTAAGAAGATTTGTGCAAATCGTGGCTGTGGAGAATTGAGTTAGCTTTAGCAGATAGCACCACAACAAAGGTAAATATTAGGAGGTAAGTGATTTCATAATCAGCAGTAATATATTTAGAAACTGATAATTGTTAAATACATAATAAATTTAGATGATGGACAAATATAATAAGAATCTAAATGACAGTTAATAATTGGTAAATATATCTAAATATATATATATATATTAATTCATAAATATATCATAGATGATCAATAAATACAATGTGTATATATATATATATATATATATATATATATATATATAGTCATGATTAAAGTTTACACATAATATTAGATAAATCTATTTCAGTCTGTAGATAAATGATTTATGCATTTAATTATGGTGTATAAAGTAAATTGCAAAGAAACCAATGTCTGTTGGTCAGGATAATAATAGGCTGTGCATCAAGATAGTTCTGAGTTAGCATTTATTGTTGAGTATAAATAATAGGTCTGTGTTAATCAATTTAGCATGCAATAAACAAAATATACTATTCATATTCTACTATTGATTTAAAGGCCAAGATCAGAACCTGCATATTTTCATTAGGGAATAATATCAATATTATGTCATTGATCTGTGCTTACATTAGGAATTGATATTCATATTTTCTGACTATAAACAATTAGCCATGATAGGAGAGATTGAGGGCCTAGAGAAGGGGAAACAGCGTGTGGGTCACCCTCTAAGTGCACCACCCATCTGGATGGCAAGGGCCATATGGGCGAAGAGGGTTGTATTGCTCTTGGGCTTAGAGGAAATGACTATCCAGGACACCCTACTGTTGTTGCACCCTCAACCTCTTAATATGACTGAGCAATGATGGTTCTGGTACAAGGGAATGACGGTAGAACACTAGGCACACCACCCCATATGGATGGCAAGGGCCACATGGGGCCAAGAGGGGCGTACTGCTCTTGGGCCTAGGGTTTCTTGGGCATTCTATCAGACTATCATACTCAGGGAAGGATAAATTAGGAAAATCCAAAAAAGATTCAATATATTTATAAAATGACGTTGTCTTTATTTATAAATGTATACTAACATATTTGTAGGTCTAAACAAGGGCCTACTCGCTCTACAAACATCCCCGAAACCAAGGTGATCACTTAAAATTGATAAATTAGGGCAAATTTAGGGTTATCCCAAAAAAAGGGGACCTTACATGTTTGGTGCTGGTTCGCGATCAAGTTGGAATCCTCGACATAGAACTAAAGGAATGTTACACCCCAAATTGTAAGCTACTACGTAATAGTACTACATAGGGCCGAATGATTGTAATGAGAATTCTATGGTTGAATAAAATGTGTTGTACCTTGTTATCAATATGATTGTTTTGACAGTTGATGATTGTCTCATTTTAATGTAGTTCTATTGATGTCATTCTTGGTGAATTAATGCATACAAAGTTATTGAGCTGTTAATATTCTAACTTATGAGATGTTATGTATACTATTTATGTTGTGAATATTTGACTTCCGTGAACGTATGTCAGTGGACACAAGTTTATGTACCATTCCTCCAAGTGGAGGGGGAATATTAGTCAGGATAGGAGCTTGGTCGGTTAACCGGTAATGTGAACTATCTGAGCATACACACACATCATTGCAGAGTGAGAAAATTGAGTCAGTTATGTTAGATAAGTCATCCATAGCTCGTATTTTGGCATTAGGAGTCGTGTCTACTTCTTTACGCTTAATGAGCGATGTTTATCTGTTTACCCGTCTTGTTGTATTGCGATCATTATGATGGTAACGTATATGAATGTAAGTGAATAGGAGATGTACATATATACACGTATCCATATGTATATACATATCGATAGAAGCGTATGATTGGCAAATGGATATGCTCATACGGTTGCATCGATATGGTATACTCACACATACGTGTACATTGAGGTATATACAAATGTATATACATGTATACATGCACACGACCTATTGTAAGTGGATATAAATAATATTAAATGTTATATCATTGCCTGACAATTTACATATACATGTATATGTACATATATATATATATATATATATATATATATATATATATATATATATATATATATATGTACACATATCGGATATGTTGACTGGCTTACGATATGTTTGCAGAATTATATATATATCTATATATATATTATATGCACATGTAAATATATATATACTAATATTATATATAAATATATATATTAAGGTAAGATAATATACATAAATATATATATATATATATATATTACGTAAAGTAATTAAATATATATATATTTATAGAAATTATTTATTACCTTAATACATATAAAATATATAATATAATAAATATATATATTTATTCAATATTTATTGAAAATGAATCTTTGATTTAAATATCATCTCACAATTTGAAAGATCGAATTATTTTTTCAAATGTTGTCTTTGTTGTACCCAAACCAAATTTTTTGCTTCATTAAGGCATTTTGCTTAAAATGGTCTAAACCTTGTAAAAGTGGGGTCAAAACTCAGTTTTTGGGCAAATGAAGCGTGGGCTTTTGGTTAGTGTGATGCCAGGAAGATACTGGCAAAATTTGAAAATTTTGAAAATTAGGGTTTCCGGACCCTGTTTTTAGGTCAATACCCTAAAAAATAGGAACTTGTAAGAATTGGCTGAAATTAATTTTGATTGGCTTATTTCACATCACGATCACAGTGATGAAGTCGATTTTAGTTAAAAATCAGTTTAGGCTTGGTGGGTAGTTTTCACTTTTTCAGGAGAAAAGTTAGGACCTTTGAGGTCGTCAATGGCAGTTGGCCAGTACCAGGTATCAAAATCCAAGCCCGAAACTCAAAGTAGAACACTCTACGATGAAAGATGTTAAAAAAGATGCTTCTTGACGGAGGAGATTTTCAAACTGGCGTAAAGTGTGAAAATATTCTAAGTCTGGAAACTTTTCACTATGTAACGTAGGAGATGCTTGTGCAATCAACGTGCAAATCAACTTTACGCGTCCGTACATGTGAAAATAGTGAGATGCAGTCATGTACACATGTCAGCAATGGTAACATCTTGACAGGGTCAACCTCACTAGCTGATGTTGTGTTCGCAAAGCACAAAATGGTGGAAATCGTGAAATTCAGAGCAAATTTGCGCCTCTACAAGCCAGGGGTGCCCTTCTTTTTGGAGGTCAAGATTCAGTTGCTTTGGGTTGCAAATACATTCATTCTCTTTGGTTTTCAGTGAGCTTTCCGACTAGCTATGGTGCAAGTCCGTCTGAATTGTAGAACTCCAACAAACGAAGGCGGAAGCAGAAGTTACGAGGAGTATACACATCATGAACGACAGTCAAAGAAAGCAGATCTGCGCCCCTGTAGCCCAAAGGCGCCCTTCTTTTTGAAGGCTCAGATCTGAATGCATAAGCTTGCTGTTGGTTTCAGTCTTTTTAGGATCAGTCTGGCTTTCCGACAAGCTATCAAACGAGGATGTACATAGTGTAGAGTGTCGACATTTGATGTCAGAAGCTGAGACTACAAGGAGGATGCATGTCACAAAAAAATTGCCAGTTCATGGTTTGAGCGCCCCTGTAGCTCAGGGGCACCCTTGAATATGACCCTCTAGATGGATGAAATTTGCAGATGAGGTCTTCCTGAGATCTTTTCTAGTTCAGTTCAGCTTTGCAACGCACCAGTTCACGAGACAATCTGACTTTCTGAGTGACCATGACAGAGATTCTACCAAGCACATAAAACAGAGGATGGAGAAACGTAGCTACATAGCCGCACATCTATAGGCTAGGGGCGCCCAGCCTTTAGGCTTGCCAGATGGGGTTATTTGCATTTGCAGTCTTCATGAGACTTGTGTGCAATTCCTCCAGCTATCCAACGAGTCCAGTCGTCAGCCTCCGGGATTTGGCGAACGCTCATACATGCGAGGTCAGGTCGGTGATGCTGAAAAGTGAAAGTGACTGGAGATAGCCGAAAAATGGCTAAGTATGGCAAGTACACATCTACTTGAAAAAGGTGCCCTTTTCTTTGAGGCCTTAGAAGCAGTTTTCTCGCTTCGTCACCTCCAGAGACATCTCTTGTAAGTTGATCCAACTATGCAGAGAGATAGATGGTGCGCGAATCAGAGCACTCCAGCTCCCGGTATCAGGGGTCAAAGTATGGTGTTCAGATGAAAGTCACACTTTTGTCAAAATGGTATTTGTGCCTTCACAAGCCAGGGGCGCCCATCTTTTTGGGGTTCTTGATTCACAGATACCTTACATACAGTCATTGGATGCAGAGTACTTCCTGTCATGCAATGAATCTACCATCCAGTCGGTAGGGTTCATCATTCACCGTCAGCGGCAGTTTGAAGCGTTAAATGACAATACAGAGAAATGGCTGTTTGGAATCAGTGCATCAATTTAATCAAAGGCGTCTTATTTTCTAAGGTATCAAATGTTGGTTTTAGCAGTTGCAGCTCCCAGCAGACATTTCATCCTTGTCATGCAGGCTTCGCAGTGGGTATCTCAGATTAGTCGCAGGTTTTGTTCAGTCCCCGGAAATCAGAGCTGAACATGGCCAGATGTAACTTTGCAGTTAGCTATAAAGTAGGAGATACTCAAAAATCTCATAACTCTTGCAAATGGATGCCTAGAAGGTCAAATTTGGACTTTCTGGAATCAGTGAAGTTTGCCGAGCACATCTAGGCACTATTTTTGGCGAAATGATTAAAATAATGTTTTTGCATGCAAAGCTTTAAAATGGCGATTTTCTTCAAGAGATAAATATTGGCGCCTCTTTTAGTAATTTGCATGTTTCAAGTTAAATACTATTTTTAGTCTGAGACTCAGAGTCAGTGGCAGTTTAGCTGGTAAAGGGTCAATCAAATTCTTTCTTCCAGTTAGGGTTTCAGCATGCAGTCATGCATAATGGTATGATTTTCTCTAGTTATGCAAGCATGGCGTTCATCATTTCATTCATCCAGCTTGAGCAGATGTGAATTCTTTCCAGAGTTGGGCAAATTTCTTCAGCAGTCAAGTTTCAAAGGCATCAAAAATATTCTTTTGCAGATACAGGTCAAGATTCATCAGCAAACTTCATATAGACATAGGCGAATTTCTACAGAAGCAGAGAAAACAAACAAACAAAAACTTCTATCTTCTGTCTAAATTTCTTCTATTTCTCGTCTTAGGTATTCTTCGCATGTCAAGGAAATGAATTTTTCTTCAGAAACAAAGCATCTGGGTTCGTGTATTTCAGCATCAACAACAATACCCATGTCTCAGATTATTTCGTGAAAATTGCCCTGCAACCTCTATTCTAGAGCTATGTGCTTTTTTCTGAGATTTTCTTTTGCATGCGGGCATAAAACACATTTTTTCCAAAATCTATCGATTTGGGTTGCGTTAGGATTCAATTTTGCACAAAACCCATGTTCCAGATTTTCTCGGGAAAAATTGACCTCATAGCCCCTCAGATCTCAACTGAAAACCTTTTGCATGCGGGCCTAAATCACATTTTTCCGAATTTCTGAGGTCATGGGTCATCTTAGAATTTGATTCTTCACAAAACCCACGTCTCAGAATTTTTTGTGAAAATTGCCCTTCAACATGCTATTTTTAGCCTTATCTGGAGTGATTTTTGGCTTTCCGGAGAAAGTTGTCAGAACATAGCCGTGTTCATAGTCAACAGGCGAGTTTTTCTGCATGTCGCTCACACAGATTGAAGTCAAGACTAAGGCAGTCTTAATTCATGATTTCATCAGTAAAGCTGACACCGATTTGTATCAAGCACATCTGGAGGGTTGACAGGCGTAGTCACTCAAGTCCACATGGTTTCATACCTTGTATAGCTGATTGTCTTCCAAGACCAGTTTAGAGGGTTGATACCATTGGGTTTCTGCGTATGCAGCAAGTTCATTTGCATTTCTTACAACTAGAGAGTTCGCAGTCAAACTTCGCGGTTTCATCATGCAACACTCTTCCATTGAGAAAAATGTGAGAAGCATCAAGCTGCAGAAGAATCAGTGGCCATCACTTCAGTTACAGAGCCGCCAGAGTTACCAGTCAGTGAAGTGCCAATTTAAGTGTGCAGAGATTTCCAGGTTTGCTTGAGTTGTTGACAAGTAGTGAATTGACATTTGAGACATGTGACGACCGTTAGATAGTGATGCAGTCAACAACCTCGTGGAGGGGTTAATTCCCTGAGATCAAGGCCAATGAACTTCAGTTCAGGGCATCCCATATTTTCCAAGGTAGACATTAAACACAACAGTTAACTCAACGCTTCTTTCTGAGTTAACTCGTTGTCATGCATCTTACGCATGTCTATCTTGGAATTATCTACATTCACTTGGAGTTTCTTTTTTAGGATTTACGTTAACTGATGGTAGTATTCCAGTTAACTTGCTTTCAATAAGGACGTGCATGCTTGCACATTGTCTACTTAGATTAGATATTTCGGTTAACTGATGGTAGTTTGCCAGTTAACTATATAGTTTCCTTTATTAGGGTTTAGGAATAAAGATCTTGCATGTTGCGAGACTCTAAGTTGACTCAAGGTGATTTTAGGGTTGCCTACACCTTTGATGTCTATAAATAAGAGCTTTCAACTCATTTGTAATTAGCTTTTCCTTGTGATAGAGAATTGCTGCGTTGTCGACAACATGCCTATTTTCAAGATTGGTTCACCCTTGTAAATTAGAACTTTTGCTTGATAGCGTACATGCTGCGCCTACCTTGCCTGTAGTATTGCTATTTTCGTATTTGTTCAAGGAACTTTTGCATGAGAGATTAATATACGCTATGCCCACCTTGCCTGTAATATTGTCTTTTTGTATCTATTCATGAGCATTTGTTTTGATAATGAATTGTTATGCCACTCGGGTTCCATGCAATTATTATGGTGAATGCTTGCCTTAGTTAGATAGTGGCTAGTTTGATTGTAGATTGTACGTGTGTCTCGCCTATGCAATTTGCTGTCCTAGTTGGCTATCTTTTGTGTTTTGTTATCAATAAGCCTATTCGAATTGAGCAAATAGTTGTGCCCACCTTGCCTTCATGTTCAGAATTTGTACTTAAAGCTTATCGTATGATGTGTGTGATAATAAGCTTATTTAGCCGAGCAAATAGTTGTGCCCACCTTGGCTTCATGTTGCGAATTTATACCCAGCTTATCGTATAAAAACCATTCCTACAACATTTCCTCACACTCTGTTTTCTTGAGGAAACTGGATAGATTTAAAGAAGTTAGCTTAGTTGTAATTAAATGATTTGCGAAACCAGAAAATGCTTAGCTGCAACGTTTTAGGTTCTCTTGACCTTGTGCCTCTACCAGCTGAGAACAAAAAGATAGGATTCAGTTTACTTTTCTTTTCCATGCATTCCAGCACAACGAGGGAGCTTCCCCTCTTAATTTGAAGAGCACTCATTACGCAGTGTGCATAGCTGTCCGTACAAACTTACACTCCAGAGGTGTTAGTTCTTACGCCAACAGTCTTCAACATAGGAAATCGACCAGATTCCTATTTATTCGGAATATGCAAATAAACTTGGAAAATCTCATGGAATTTACCAGCCGACTGAATGAAAATGAGAATCGTATTTAATCTTTGGCTTTGGAAGGAAAACATGCCAAACTTTGGGAAATATTTTCGTTTGAACTATAGTCGAACTTTTCAAAAAAATAGAAGAATGTGAAACGCTGGAAGAAGGACATGCACATTCGCAGGATTGTGACCAAGTCGTAGAGGTAGCAACTCACCAATTTTAAATGTCGTTGGAAGCCTGAAATATAGGCTATGAATTTACAAACAAAATTGCAGACATTTTCCTCTAATTATACTCGCCAGATTTCACTGTTGGCGCCATTTTTGGAAGACGCCTGTAGCTGTCGATTTCTCCCAATTCATCATATGCGAGTTGAAATATTCTCCTTTTGCTGTCAATAAACTTAGTCGACTCATCTTTGGAAATAATGAGTAAGGGATTGCAAACCCGTCACTTGCTTAATTGACTTGTTCAATTTGTAGTTCTGTCATTCAACATGCCATTAGAAGTGAAATTCGATGTGCAGGGGAGCTCTATAAATAGCCACCATGCTTCTGGATTATGTATTCATTCATCATTATACATTCGTTGTTATTCTTCATCGTTTTCATTCACTCAAACCATTATTCTGTTTTGTTCTTTTATTCTGTGAAAAGTGCAAATTGGTCATTTTATGGGAACCGAATTTGATCAGGCTGTCGACACTGAGTATCAGTTTTACCCGAGAGATTTTATTCCAAATCAGATTGCAACCTTTATCGGTCTAAATCATCATTGTTTGAGAGATTAATTCTGAGAGAGGAAATTGAGTCTTGGAAGGGATTTGTCGAAGACTGGAAGTGCTGTGAAGATAGACCAATTCTTCATCAACTGGAATTAAGCTGAAAAGCAGGCATGAGATATTCTTCTACTATCATTTGCAAGCAGTAAATCTTAAATGTATTTTAGTATTCTGTGTCGCTGTCTGTGTATAGTTAGGGAATTGTTTGAAGGAAATTGTGCTACTGTTTAGTTTGGAAAAGAATTGTTTGTGCCTTATTTCACTTTGAAAGAGGGTTAAGTTTAAGAGATAAAAGATGCATTTTGTTGTGTGCTGCATTGGTGTATTATCTCTGTATAAAGAGAGTATTGTTTTCATTAGTTATTATATACTAGGATTGAGATGAGGACAGGAGTCAAGTAAGATTCTTTCAGCTTTAGTTATTGGGTTAGCTTAGGGAAGTTGAGTTACTCCTAAGATAAAGATTTCGAGATGTTGGTGTAATAACTAACACCTCTGGAGTATAAGTTAGTACGAACAGCTATGCACACTGCGTAATGAGTGCTCTTGAATTTAGGAGGGGATGCTCCCTCTTTTGCTGATATGCGTGAAAAAATAAAGTATTCTAAATCCTATCGTTTTGATCTCAGTTGGAAGAGGCACAAGGTTAAGAAAAGCTAGAACGTTGCAGCTAAGGATTTTCTAGTTTCGCAGATTATTAACTACAACTAAACTAACTACTTTAAATCTATCCAGTTTCCTCAAGAAGACAGAGCATGAGGAAATGGAGCAGGAATGTGATTATATGATTAACTTCAAGTACAGATTCACAACGTGAGGGCAAGGTGGCACAACTATTTGCTTGGCTGGGAAGAAATTTAATAAAACAAACAAATATACGATAAACTAAGCACAGATTCACAACGTGAAGGCAAGGTGGCACAACTATTTGTTTGGCTGAATAAGTTTATTGACACACACATCACACGATAAACTTTAGGTACAGATTCCAAACTTGAAGGCAAGGTGGCACAACGATTTTCTTAATCTGAATAGGCTTATTAAACTCAAAACACAATGTAAGCAACTGGGACAGTGTATTGCATAGACGAGACACGCATACAACAATGATCAAACCAGCAACCCCATTTAACTAAGATACAAAATACTCGTGAATAGTTACAAAATAGGCAATATTACAGGCAAGGTAGGCACAACATATATTGCTCTCTCGTGCAAAAGTTAATTACAAATGAGCTGAAAGCTCTTATTTATAGACATCAAAGGTGTAGGCAACCCTAAATTCACCTTGAGTCAACTACAGTCCTGCAGTGCATGCAAGATCTTATTGCTAAACCCTAATAATGGAAACTATACAGTTAACTGGCAAGCTACCATCAGTTAACCGAAACATCTAATCTAAGTGGACAATGTGCAAGCATGCAAGTCCTTATTGAAAACAAATTAACTGGAATACTACCATCAGTTAACGTAAAAACCTAGATGAAACTCCAAGTGAATGTAGATACTTCCAAGATAGACATGCGTGAGATGTGAAACAGCGAGTTAACTTGGAAAGAAGCGTCAAGTAAACTGCCGTGCATGAAGTCTATCCCGAAAGCGTGGAACTACAGTCTACTGGCCTTGATCTCGAGCAAGTAACCCCTCCACGAGGTTAGTGACTGCATCACCATCTAGAGGTCGTCACATGTCTCAACTGTCAATTCACTGCTTGTCAACAACTCAAGCAAAACTTGGAAATCTATGCACACTTAAACTGGCACTTCACTCACTGGTAACTGTGGCGGCTCTGTAACTAAAGTGATGGCCACTGTTTCTTCTGCAGTTTGACGCTTCTCACGTTTTTGACGCTTTTTTCTATGGAAGAGTGTTGCATGATGAAACTGCAAAGTTTGACTGCGAACTCTCTGGTCGCGAGAAATGTAAATGAACTTGCTACGCAGGCAGAAACCCAACGGTATCAACCCTCTAAACTGTCCTTGGAAGACAATTAGCTATATGAGGCATGAAACCATGTGAACTTGAGTGACTACGCCTCCCAACCTTCTAGATGCACTTGATACAAATCGATGTCAGCTTTTCTAATGAAATCATGAATTAAGACCAGTTTGGTCTTAAATTCAGTCTGCGTGAATTGCATTCTGAAAAAATTTCTTGTTGATTGTAAACTTGACTATGTTTTGACAACTCCTCCGGAAAGCCAAAAATCACTCTAGATGAGGCTAAGAATAGCCTGTCAGAGAATAATTTTCACGAGAAATTCTGAGATATGGGTTTTGCTCAAAAAATGATTCTAAGACAACCCATAATGTCAGAATTGTGAAAATGCGACTTCTACTCAACCATGGAAAGGAATTTCAGTTAAGAAAATCAGAGCCTCAAGAACTGATGCTCTGGAACAAATTTTCCTGAAAAATTCTAGCACATGGGTTTTACTGAGGAAGCCATTCTGAATCGACCCAAATGATTTTTTTGTCAAAAAACGTCAATTCTTCAAACATGCGAGAGAATTTAAGACGAGAAAATGGAAGAAATAGAGACGAAGAAGAAAGACCTTTTTTAGTTTTTATATTTTCTTCTTCTGCCAAAATCGCCACTCTGTCTTCAATTTTGTTGATGAATTTGGACTTGTACCTGCAAAAGAATATTTTTGATGTCTTCACAATTGACTGTTGAAGAAATTCGCCCAACTTTGGAAAGAATTCACCTCTGCTCAAGCTGGATGAATGAAATGATGGACGCCATGCTTGCATAACTAGAGAAAAATAGTACCACAAAAGCAAGACTGCAAGATTTGAAACCTTGACTATGAAAGAAAGAATTCGATTGGACCCCTTCCAGCTGAATTGTCACTGACTCTGAGTCTCGTGGATTAAAATAATAATAAAATATTTCACTTGTCTTAGCATGCAAATTTGAGACTTAGCATTAAAAAGGCACGAATAATAAATTATTGAAGAAAATCGCCATTTAATACTAGCACATGCAAAATAAATATTTAAAATAATTTTTTAATCAGTTGGCAAAATAGCACATAGCATCTAGATGCACTCGACAAACTTTACTGATTCTAGAAAGACCAAATTTGACCTTCTAGGCACCCATTTGCAAGAGTTATTAAATTTTTGACTATCTCCTATTTTGTAGCTGACTGCAAAGTTATAGTTGGCCATCTTCAATTCTGATTTCCGGGTGGCTGAGTGAACCTGTGACCCATTTGAGATATCTACTACTAAGCCTGCATAGCGAGGATGAAATGTCTGTTGGGAGCTGCAACTACTAAAATCAACATTTGACCCCTCAAACAATTAGGCGCCTTTGATTAAATTGATGCAATGATTCCAGACAACCATTTCTCCGTTTTGCCATCTAATGCTTCAAACTATCATCACCGGTGAACGATGAGCCCTGCTGACTAGATGATAGGTTCATTACGTGACTGAAAGTATTCTGCATACAACGACTGTATGTAAGGCATTTGAAAGCTGAATTAGGAACCCCAAAAGCAAGGGCGCCCCTAGCTTGTGAAGGCGCAAACACCATTTTACCAAAAGTGTAACTTTCATTCGAACATCATACTTTGACCCTTGACACCAGGAGCTGGAGTGTTCGACTCGTGCACCGTCTGTCTCTCTGCATAGCTGGATCAACTTACAAGAGATGTCTCTGGAGGTGACAAAGTAAGAAAACTGCTTCTAAGACCTCAACAAGAAGGGCGCCTTTTTCAAGGAGATGTGCACTTCTCATACTTAGCCATTTTTTGGTTACTTTCACTTTTTAGTATTTCACTACTGACCTCGCACATACGAGCATTTGCCAAATCCCGGAGGTTGACGGCTGGACTTGTTGGATAGCTGGAGTAGTTGCGCACAAGTCTTGTGAAGACTATGAATGCTGAAAACCCCATCTAACAGGCCTAAAGGTTGGGCGCCCCTGGCCTATAGAGATGCAGGCGTGTATTTCTACATTTCTCCACTCTCTGATTCACGTGCTCGGTAGAATCTTTGTCATCGTCACTCAGAATGTCGGATCATCTCGCGAATTGATGCGTTGCGAAGCCATACTAGATTAGAGAAGATCTCAGGAAGACCTCATATGCAAATTCACATATCTGGGAAGCCAAATTCAAGGGCGCCCCTGAGTTACAGGGGTGCAAAAACCATGAACATGACAGCCTCTGTGACATGCCTTCTCCTTGTATCCTCAACTTCTGACCTCAATTACCGGAGTTCTATACTACGTACATCTTCACTTGATAGCTCGTCGGAAAGCTGGGCTAATTTTGAAGAGATTGAATCCATTTGCAAACACATGCAACTAGATCTGAGCCTCCAAAAAGAAGAGCGCCCCTAGGCTACAGGTTCGTAGATCTGCATACTTTAATTGCCTCCATGATGTGTATACTCCTCGTAACTTCTGCCTCTGCCTTCATTTGTCGGAGTTCTGCAATTCAGATGGCCCTGCTCCATAGCTAGTCGGAAAGCTGATTGAAAACCGAAGAGAATGAATGTATTTGCAACCCAAAGCAATTGAATCTTTACCTCCAAAAAGAAGGGTGCAAAAACCATGAACATGACAGCCTCTGTGACATGCCTTCTCCTCGTATCCTCAGCTTCTGACCTCAATTACTGGAGTTCTATACTACGTACATCTTCGCTTGATAGCTCGTCGGAAAGCTGGGCTAATTTTGAAGAGATTGAATCCATTTGCAAGCACATGCAACCAGATCTGAGCCTCCAAAAAGAAGAGCACCCCTAGGCTACAGGTTCGTAGATCTGCATACTTTAACTGCCTCCATGATGTGTATACTCCTCGTAACTTCTGCCTCTGCCTTCGTTTGTCTGAGTTCTGCAATTCAGATGGACTTGCTCCATAGCTAGTCGGAAAGTTGACTGAAAACCGAAGAGAATGAATTTATTTGCAACCCAAAGTAGTTGAATCTTTACCTCCAAAAAGAAGGGCGCCCTTGGCTTGTAGAGGCGCATATTTGCTTTGAATTTCATGTTTTCCATCATTTTGCACTCTGCGAACACTGTATCAGCTACTAAGTTATCCATGTAGAAGCACTATGGCTGCCGAGGTATGTGTATGACTATACTTCACCATTTTCACATGTACGGACATTGTAAAGTTGATTTGCACGTTGATTGCGCAAGTGTCTACTACATTACATAGTGAAAGTGTTCCCAGACTTGGAATATTTTAAGCACTTTTTGCCATTTGAAAACCCCCTCCGTCAAGAAGCATCTTTTTCAACATTTTTCATCATAGAGTGTTATGCTTTGAGTTTCAGGCTTAGATTTTGACACCTGGTACTGGCCAATTCCCCTTGACGACTTCAAAGGTCCTAACTTTTCTCCTGAAAAAGTGAAAACTACCCACCAGACTTAAATTGTATTTTAACTGAAACCGACTTCACCACTGTAATCGTGATGCAAAATAAGCCAATCAAAATTAATTTCAGCCAATTCTGACAAGTTTCTATTTTTAGGGTTTTTAACCTAAAAACAGGGTCCAAAACCCTAATTTTCAAAATTTTCAAATTTTGCCAATATCTTCCTAACATCACATTGACCAAAAGTCCATACTTGATTTGCCCAAAAATTGAGTTTTGACCCCATTTTTACAAGGTTCAAACCATTTTAAGCGAAATACCTTAATGAAGCAAAAACAATGGTTTGGGAACAACACCAAATTAGGAGGGGATATGTGAATTACTTGATTATGCTGGTTCATTTCTAGAAGTATAATATGATGTAGGATGTCTAGGGATATGGGATGTCCTTTAGGAGACGAAGACCTACGCGCAGTGTAAGGCAACCCTAAGTCAAACCGAATATGAATGGTCTAAGTGACAGATGACCCATAGTAGGAATATTGTTTGGTACACTTTGGCCAAAGTAGTGTAATGTAGCTACATCCTCTTAGACTGGGTGATGATTACACTGTCAGTTCACCATGATCCAATAGTACATGCTAGTTCGGGACTGTGAAATAGCAAAGATCTATTTATGTAGGACACACCACTATGCTCAGTTTGTCAATAGTATTGGTTACCCTACCAGTCTCTTCATTGAAGGGAGGGCTATCTATTGAATAATAGATGTGCAGGGGACTGTATTATAAGTCCGTTGTTGGCGGAAAAGTGCCCGACTGATGTTTCTCCTCCATAGAAGGCTACTAAAAGAACCAAGGTTGAAAGGGAAGATCCTGGACAGTCTTACTACTATTTGTAAAAAAGCTCTACGAGCTATGTATGTTCATGTATGTATTCTTACTTTGATGTTCATTTGAAAAGAAGAAGTTTTCTTGTCGAAATATATTGTCTTGTTCATTTGAAAAGAAAAAGATTTCTTGTTGATAAATATAATGTGTCTTGTTTAAATTATCAATGAAAGAAAAGAAATGTTTTATATTACTTTCTTTGTTACTTGTTATCTATGTTTAATGCTGTAAAGTAAGAATTTTTTTTTTTTACGTAAGGGTCGGGTCGTTCCATGCAGTATCAAAGCTACCAGGTTTAACATTGAAACCTATGAGCTCATCAACTTTCCTTTCCAACATTATCTAATGTTGTGAAAAATTCTTGTGTCAGGATGGTACATATCACGCAAGTCCGTAATTGGGAACAAACGTTACCTCAGGGCCAAGAAGGAAAAGGAGGCCATCGTTAGGACCATCGAAGGAACCAATCATGATAATGCAATCTGGTTGAGTGATACTGAGACTTTTAGCCATACACTTTCTTAGATCACCGATGTGAAGAGGAAAATGAGAATGGAGGCCATGTACAACTACTTACCCACCATCTTCCCTGAAAAGTCTGAATCATTACCACTATCCAAGGACATGCCATCTGAAGAAAGCACAAGTCCTTCATTCATCTTTAGGGATCCTAGAGTTCAACCATTGGCTGAAGTAATATCAATCTCGTCAAGTAAAGAATCTGAAGGTTATACACCGAAGACAACATCGGTCGAAAAATGGTCTCATGGACAAATGTCTGCGAAAAATGTAGACCAATTTGTTAATGAACACCATATTGATAATACTCCCCACAACTATGTATCGTACAATAAATTTGAGGGTTACTATCCATTTTGGGATAGATATGAACAAATGAGGGACGGACAAAAAGATTGGGAACAACAATTTTCTCAATCTATAGGATACACCCCTTTAAGTTATGTGTCTGAAAGTGAATCCGATGGATACTTTCCCCTTGACTACTTGAACAGTTGATCAATTTAACCAAAAGAATTATGAATCCTCAATTATGAATAAAACTATGTGTTTATGAAAAATAATCTTCTTGTTTAAAATACTTGTGTTCATGTGAATGTGTTTTTTCTAAAGTTATTTGATAAATAATTAAGGCTAACATGAATAAAATATTCAGGTTAAAACAATAATATAATCATGGTAAGAACGTATGAGAGAACAAAAAACATACCCGGAACCAGCCAAGATGGAGGAGAAGGAGCTACAAGGATGGAAGCTCGGCTAGATCAAATCCTTGCAAGATTAACCAACGTGGAAGAAGAAA
The DNA here is from genome assembly GCA_007115665.2 of Sequoiadendron giganteum. NCBI lineage: Eukaryota > Viridiplantae > Streptophyta > Pinopsida > Cupressales > Cupressaceae > Sequoiadendron > Sequoiadendron giganteum. The sequence goes on from CM021108.1 coordinate 398,682,533, forward strand.
AGGCTATGGGTAGGGTGGAGGAGGATATATCGGACAACAACCTTGAAGGAGAAAGTTCTTCTCATGAACAAGATGTAAACCGAAATCAGGATAAAGAAAAATCCCCCACACCGTCCTTCAAAAGGAGAAAGAAGTTGGTAACTGCTGAACTGTCAAGGGATATGAAGAAAATATTCCCACCAAAATTTGACGGAAGTGCTAGAGTAGATGAAGCAAAAGTCTGGCTAGTTCAAATGGAAAAGTACTTCGAAATAAGAAATTATGATGAAGTAACCAAGGCAGCATGAGGAGCGTACCAGTTAGCAGGTGAAGCCTTTAACTGGTGGATGAATAAAATGCTTGAACTCAGTATAAGCTCATGGAAATTGTCTTGGGAAGAATTTGTGGAAATATTACGCAAAAGATGGTTACCCCAACTCTTTTATGACTAAAAATTGATGGACTTCCAAGAATTAAACCAAGGAACCATGACAGTACATGAGTACTAGGAGAAATTTACTCGACTTCTTCGCTATGTTCCTATATACCATAAGGATGAACATTTCCGTATCAGGAAATTCATCTTAGGACTTAATGGTAGAATTGGTGGAGAGGTAGATATGCACGATCAGACCACCATGGATCATGTATATGAAAAAGCCATCAAACAAGAGTAGAAGCTGAAGGCAGATTCTAACCGACAGGAAAGGAAGGAGCAGAAGAAGGAAACTGAAGTTCCCATTAAGGCAACTCCTAGTAAGGAAGAACCTATTCAAAATGCTGCCAAATCAAAAAGGAAAAAGATCTTTTTACAATGGAAAAGACTTCAAAAGAGATCGTAAGAGAAACAACTTAAGTTCTGGTAATACTGGTAGAACTAGTGAAAATACTAGTAAATCTAGAGAAGTCACCGGTAAAAAAGGACCAAGGTCAAGATGTTTTATTTGTAAAGGAGATCATTATGCAAATGAATGTCCCAACAATACTTCTGGATCCCAAGCTTTCGACAATTCATTACCTAGCCAGTAGGCTATGTTTCGACAAAGAATACATGTTGCGGTAGATTATCGTCAAGCAGACGACCAGGTGACGCCAACTGAAACACTAGGTACTTTATTTGGTTTTCCTATTTCTATTCTAATTGATACGAGTGTCATTGAAAATCTTATTTCACCCAGAATAGAAAATAAATTAACTAGGAAGGCAGGGCACATGACAAATACATGGAATGTTGAATATGCAAACAATACAAGAGCAAAGGTGGATAAATGTCTTTTCGAGGCCAAGATAGAATTTCCCAATTTTGCTACTGAAGTTAACCTATATGCCGCACCACTAGGATCATATGATGTTATCCTAGGAATGAACTGATTATGGAGGCATAGGGCCATATTTGATTGCAATATCAAAACAATTGAGTTTCTAGATGACCAAGGAAACCAAGTTAAAATCCAAGGAATACCTAAAGAAGTAAAAGTTCGACAAATCAGAACAATGTAACTTAAGAAAGCTGGAAAGAAAGGGTGTAAACTCTTTGCTGTGAAGATTGAAGAACCTGATTACGGAAGAGAATAATCAGAATACCAGAGTCAACAAGAGTTAGAAGATGAGAAAATTGGAGAAATTGGAGAATCTGATATTGAGAAGTATCCAATTCTGAGAGCATTTTCTGATGTATTTTCTGAGGAGTAACCAAGATTACCACCTAAAAGAGTGTTTGACTTTTCAATCAATATAGTTCTCAGATTGGAACCAATATCCAAGGTACCTTATAGGATGACCACTACGGAACTTATCAAACTTAAGATTCAATTATATGAATTTTTGTCTAAAGGACTAATAAGACCAAGTGTCTCACTTTGGGGAGCACCTGTTATATTTGTCAAAAAGAAAGATGGAAAATTGCGATTGTGCATCAACTATCATATGCTTAACAAAGCTACGTTTAAGAATAAATATCTGTTGCCACGCATAGACGATCTGTTTGATCAAATGAGAGGTGCAATTGTATTTTCAAAAATAGATTTGAGGTCTAGATATCACCAGTTGAGAGTTAAAGATGAAGATATCTTTAAGACTGCATTCCAAACTCGCTATGGACACTATGAGTTTACTGTTTTACCATTTGGTTTAACAAAAGCACCAGCAAACTTATAGTTCTTAAACCAAATGGTAAAACAATAAACTCATAGTGTCCATAGTGAGTTCGAAATGCAGTCTTAAAGATATCTTCATCTTTAACTCTCAACTGGTGATATCCTGATTTCGGTTTACATCTTGTTCATGAGAAGAACTTTCTCCTTCAAGGTTGTTGTCTAGTATATCCTTCTCTACCCTACCCATAGCCTTTGCTTGTTCCAGGTTGGTTAATCTTGCAAGGATTTGATCTAGCCGAGCTTCCATCCTTGTAGCTCCTTGTCCTCTGTCTTGGCTGGTTTCGAGTATGTTTCGTGTTCTCTCATACGTTCTTACCATGATTATATTATTGTTTTAACCTGAATATTTTATTCATGTTAGCCTTAATTATTTATCAAATAACTTTAGGAAAAACACATTCATATGAACACAAGTATTTTAAACAAGACAATTATTTTCCATAAACACAGTTTTATTCATAATTGAGGATTCATAATCCTTTTGGTTACATTGATTGACTGTTCAAGTAGTCAAGGGGAGAGTATCCATCGGATTCACTCTCAAACACATAACTTAAAGGGGTGTATCCTACAGATTGAGAAAATTGTTGTTCCCAATCTTTTTTTTCGTCCCTCATTTGTTCATATCTATCCCAAAATGGATAGTAACCCTCAGATTTATTATGCGATGCATAGTTGTGGGGAGTATTATCAATATGGTGTTCATTAACAAATTGGTCTACATTTTTCGCAAACATTTGTTGATGAGACCATTTCTTGACCGGTGGTGTCCACGGTGTATAACATTCAAATTCTTTACTTGACGAGATTGATATTACTTCGGCCAATGGTTGAACTCTAGGATCCCTAAAGATGAATGAAGGATTTGCGCTTTCTTCAGATGGCATGTCCCTGGATAGTGGTAATGATTCAGAGTTTTCAGGGGAGATGGCGGGTAAGTAGTTGTACATGGCCTCCATTCTCATTTCCTCTTCACATCGCTGATCTGAAAAAGTGCATGGCTAAAAGTCTCAGTATTACTCAACCAGATTGCATTATCATAGTTGGTTCCTTCGATGGTCCTAATGATGGCCTCTTTTTCCTTCTTGGCCCTGAGGTAACGCTCGTTGCCGATTACGGACTTGCGTACTGTCAATTTGATATGTACTATCCTGACACATTTTTTTTCACAATATTAGATAATGTTGGAAATGAAAGTTGATGATCTCATAGGTTTGAATGTTAAACCTAGTAGCTTTGATACCACATATAACGACCCGACCCTTACGTGAAAAAACAATTTCTTACTTTACAGCATTAAACACAGATAACGAGTACACAGAAAGTACTATAAAACATTTTTTTCTTTCAATTATAATTTAAACAAGATACATTCTATTTATCAACAAGAAATCTTTTTCTTTTCAAATGAACATCAGAGTAAGAATACATACATGAACATACATAGCTCGTAGAGCTTTTGAACAAATAGTAGTAAGACTATTCAGGATCTTCCCTTTCAAACCTTGGTTCTTTTAGTAGCCTTCTGTGGAGGAGAATCATCACTCGGACACTTTTCCGCCAACCACAGACTTATAATGCGGTCCCCCCTGCACATCTATTATTCAATAGATGGCCCTCCCTTCAACGAAGAGATTGGTAGGGTAATCGATATTGTTGACCAACTGAGCATAGTGGTGTGTCCTACATAACTAGATCTTTGCTATTTCACAATCCAGAACTAGCATGTACTATTGGATCACGGTGAGCTCACAGTGTAATCATCACCTAGTCTAAGAGGATGTAGGTAAATTACACTACTTTGGCCAAAGTGTTCCAAACAATATTCCTACTGTGGGTCATCTATCACTTACACCATTTATATTCGATTTGACTGAGGGCTGTCTTACACTATATGTAGGTCTTTGTCTCCTAAAGGATATCCCATATCCTTAGACATCCTACATCATATTATACTTCTAGAAATTAACCAGCATAATCAAGTAATTCACATATCCCCTCCTAATCTGGAAATCTTTATCTTAGGAGTAACTCAACTTCCCTAAGTTAACCCAATAACTAAAGCCGAAAGAATCTTACTTGAATCCTATGCTCATCTCAATCCTATAATATAATAACTAATGAAAACAATACTCTCTTTATACAAAGATCATACACCAATGTAGCAGACAACAAAATGCATCTTTTATCTCTTAAACTTAACCCTCTTTCAAAGTGAAATAAGACAAACAATTATTTTCCAAACTAAACAGTAGCACAATTTCCATCAAATGATTCCCTAACCATACACAGAGAACAACATAGAATACTAAAATACATTTAAGATTTACTACTTGCAAATGATAGTAGGAGAATATCTCATGCCTGGTTTTCAGCTTAATTCCAGTTGATGAAGAATCGGTCTATCTTCACAGCACTTCTAGTATTCGACAATTCCCTTCCAAGACTCAATTTTCTCTCTCAAAATTAATCTCTCAAACAATGATGATTCAGACCGATATTGGTTGCAGTCTGATTTGGAATAAAATCTCGTAGGTAAAACTGATACTCAATGTCAACAGCCTGATCAAATTCGGCTCTCATAAAATGACCAATTTGCACTTTTCACAGAATAAAAGAAGAAAATAGAATAATGCATCTAAGTGAATGAAAACGATGATGAAGAATAACAACAAATGAATAATGATGAATGGATACATAATCCAGAAGCATGGCGGCTTTTTATAGAGCTTTCTTGCACATCGAATTCCACTTCTAATGGCATGTTGAATGATAGAACTACAAATTGAAGAAGTCAATTAAGCAAGTGGCAGGTTTGCAATTCCTTACTCATTATTTCTAGAGATGAGTCGACTAAGTTTATTGACAGCGAAAGGAGAATATTTCCACTCGCTTATGACGAGTTGGGAGGAATCGACACCTACAGGCGTCTTCCAAAAATGGTGCCAACAGTGAAATCTGGCAGGTATAATCAAAGGAAAATGTTTGCAATTTTGTTTGTAAATTCATAGCCTATATTTCAGGCTTCCAACGACATTTAAATTTGGTGAGTTGCTACCTCTGTGACTTGGTCACAGTCCTGCGAATGCGTGCGTGTTTCTTCCAGCGTTTCACATTCTTCTATTTTTTTCAAAAGTTCGACTATAGTTCAAACGAAAATATTTCCCAGAGTTTGGCATGTTTTCCTTCCAAAGGCAAAGATTAAATACGATTCTCATTTTCATTTGGTCTGCTGGTAAATTCCATGAGATTTTCCAAGTTTATTTGCATATTCCGATTAAATAGCAATCTGGTCGATTTCCTATGTTGAAGGCAACATTTGAAAAATAATTTGATCTTTCAAATTGTGAGATGATATTTAAATCAAAGATTGATTTTCAATAAATATTGAATGAATATATATATATATATATTTTATATTATAAATTTTATGTGTATGAAGGTAATAAATAATATATATATATATATATATATATATTTAATTACTTTACGTAATATATATATTAACATGTACATATAATATATATATATATAATTCTGCAAACATATCAGAAGTCAGTCAACATATCCGATATGTGTAAATATATATATATACATATACATGTAAATTGTCAGGCAATAATATAATATTATTAATATCCACTTACAATAGGTTGTGTGCATGTATACATGTATATATGTCTGTATATACCTCAATGTACATGTATGTGTGAGTATACCATAACGATGCAACCGTATGAGCATATCCAGTTGCCAATCATACGCTTGTATCGATATGTATATACATATGGATACGTGTATATATGTACATCTCCTATTCACTTACATTCATATACGTTACCATCATAATGATCGTAATACAATGAGATAGATAAATAGATAAACATCACTCATTAAGCGTAAAGAAGTAGACACGATTCCTAATGCCAAAATACAAGCTATGGACGACTTATCTAACATAACTGACTCAGTTTGCTCACTCTACAGTGATGTGTGTGTATGCTTAGATAGTTCACATTACCGGTTAACCGACCAAGCTCCTCTTCCGAGTGATATTTCCCCTCCGCTTGGAGGAATGGTACATACACCTGCATCCATTGACATACGTTCACAGAAGTGAAATGTTCACAACATAAGAAGTATACATAACATCTCATAAGTTAGAATATTAACAACTCAATAACTTTGTATGCATTAATTCACCAAGAATGACATCAATAGAACTACGTTAAAATGAGACAATCATGAAATGTCAAAACAATCATATTGATAACAAGGTACAACATATTTTATTCAATCATATAATTCTCATTACAATCATTTGGCCCTATGCAGTACTTTTACGTTGTAGCTTACAATATGGGGTGTAATAAGGAAGCCAAAGGTTCTAGATCCTAATGGGATCAAAACCCTCAATCAAAATGCTTAAAGGGAAAAGCGACAAGAGGAAGGTTCTTAGGGAAATGGGAACCGCCAATGGAATGTGATGAATTCTTGGTTCCCACTGAGTTGAAAATCTCCAAAAAGGAACAAAGGATTCAATGAACTACCAAGAATATAAAATGATGGATGGAAAACGACAGTTGAACGGCTTGGAGAGACGGTTCAACTACTTTGCCATGGGATATATAGGGGGGAGAGTAACTGATTTGTGTCGGCTAGCAAAAGAAAGATCAAATTAGAACAAAAAGTGATTGAAGAAGGCCAAAGGGTGCATGATTGGAATTATAATTTTGTACTCCTGATTGAGGGGCTATGTGATTGGGCATATCCTTGATTGTGATTGCACTACTAGTGGCTTTGAGCAAGCAGTCCTCTAAGAGATATTAAAGATAATCTCAAATTTCAATATGGATTTAACAAATATGATATAGTTCAAAATGATTTCACCATGAATTCTAGTAGCTTGTCAATATGAAGCTTTGATCCAATCTTTGGTTGAGATTGCCTCAACTCTGAAACAAAGTTTTTTTTTTCACCAATTTAGTATTTGGAAATCAGGGTGTCTCTGCCTTCAATCTCCAACACAAAGGTTTTTTTCCCTCAGCATAGTAGATGAATAGGATGCTCAATATCAAAATGATTCCTTCTTTGTTCTTTTTCCTTACCTCTTAACATTCCTTTTCCTCCAAAATGTGCCTCTTCAAATACATCGCATGTCTTTTCCAATGCAATTTAGGAGAATTAAATAAAAGAATTATTTAATTTTTAAAGGCCGCATGCTCTAGTTGCCCTGTTGATAATAAAACTTTAAATCTATTGGCGTTTCAATTAGCACCTCTAGAGTGCTTATTGGAAACAGATAGCTATGCATTGTGCGTAATGATTGCTCTTCAAATTATGGAGGGGAAGCTCTCTATTGTTTGCTGATGTTTCTATAAAAGTAAAATGGACTAATGTTCCTATCTTTTTTATTTAACGACAAGACACAAGGGTGCATAAACACAATGCATTGCAGCTAAGGTTTTCTTTGGTTTCTGCAGATCTTAACTACGACTAACTTTTAATCTATTCTATCTCCTCTAGATAAACAGAGCAATAGAATATAAGAGCGGGAATGGAATGGTTGGATCACTTGGGCCGATTGTCTCTTAGAATGCATCCGAAGGCTCTGAACTTTCAGATCTATGATGGTATAAGTTCTTATGCAAGGAAACACTCTTACGGTAAGTTGAATCTCAGGATTGCCAAGGAGGAGGAACCCCTTTCCGAGGTGTAGGCTGGGATGCAACTTACTAGAAACAACAAAGAATGATGAGCTAGATAACAAGATTCTTGAGGAGGTGACGACACCTATCAAAAGTGTAGGCTGAAAAACAGATCATTACACAACATCAAACGATAACCAATAACATCAAAATTCCCAAGGAGGTGACGACATCTGTCCAAGGGGTAGATTGAAACAATGGATTATAAGAACAGGATGTTGATAGAACTTGAAATTGTGGATCAAATTGCATATGCCTTTTGATTTATTTTTTTCAAACTTGCTCAACGAATTACAAAGATTTGGGACAGCAAGGGTACAAAATCATACACAATTGCAATCAAACCAAACAATTCTCATCCAAGAGTGAACAAATATAGACTTGTAAGGTTGTTGGCACAATGGCACAACAATTTTGTGTAGAAAATAAAAGTTACAAAATAATAAGCAAAGACTCTTATTTGTAGAAGCTCAAAGGAGTAGGCAACCCTAAAATCTCCTTGAGTTAACAATTAGTTCTTGCCAATCTGCAAGATTTATTCCTATGTCTAAATGTAGGTGACCTAGCAGTTAATTGGAAATTCTACTTCAGTTAACTGACTCTAAAGTAAAAGTGAATTGCAATGTACAAAGTGCCTCCAAAATAAAGATCCACAATTAGTGGAGATCTAAAATAGACATCCATAATTAGTGGAAATAGACATGCATGACTAGTGGGACAATGAGTTAACTTGGAAAGAGGCATCAAGTTAACTCCTGTTGCCGTAACTGCTATTTTGGAGGTTAGGACGTCTCAACTGGGTGTTTTACACCACATCACCACTATTCAACAGTTTCTCTAACTAGTCGCTGACTTCTTTTGCCTTTGAACAATAAATGCTCCGTAGGATGATGACATGTTGCTTTAGCATATCTTCACCACTCGTAATCTGTTGCTGATATTCAACGGTCTTGGCAGCTGCATCATCTAGCTTGCTCGACATGGCTGCAATCTTACTCAACTTGTGACCAGCAAGATCACTGCAGAGACTGCTATGGATAAGGTCCTGGAATTGTTTTTGTACCTCAGCTAGTTCAATGTATGCACCTCCTTCCTATTGATAAAGGCAAGGGATGGATGTTACCAACGTTCTTACGAACTTAATAACACCTGCTACAAGCTGTCGGTACTCAATGAATTCCATAGAGTTGGTATCATAGGATTTCACCTTGTATGCCAGTTGTTCTTTCCAAGCGAAAAGATGTCGCTTATTCTGCTTTGGGGTAATTGAATTGTACGCCATTTCTAAGTCATAGAAACTGATCTCATCCACAAGCCTCTTCTTTGTTGCCTCTTGCTCAGATTGCTGAATCTCTGTGCGAAGGTTGTTGGCTCTGTATCTTAACTAATACAATTCTACAAGTATAGACTGACCTCTAATGATGAATTCTTCCACTTGATTTCTCAAGTGTTTTCCATATAGGATTAGCTGGTGGTGATTTTGTTCCATAGGGAGGTCTAGCATCTCTCGAGGCAAGGTAGAGATATTTGGTGTACCATGTATTAGGCTAGATATATATAACCTTAGCTGCTAGTTTTTAGCCTTTAACGCTGCTTTGTCTTTGTTGTCAATTGCCATTCTTTCTTGGACACTTACTGATGCAACTCCAAGGAGATCTGCCTCCACCTGACGAGTGGTCTTACCGAGGTTGACCTTCACTAAGGTGGAGTCATCAACCTCTACCTCATGTGCATTCCTGTCTTCAGGTGGCACAGTTGTCTCTATGACAATTTCATTATCAGCTTTCTTTCCTATGTGGACCTGTTTCTTCAGCTTCTTTACTGCATGTCTTAAGAAACATGGTTAGACTCTGTGAAGACCATTTGGTAGGATGGTCTCTTTCTTTTCCTTCCTAGGAGATTCTCAATCCAAGATGTATCTTGACTAACCTCACTGGAAGGATCGATGATAAAACCCTGAATGTTTGACGAATGGGATTGTGTTGCAGTGTCGTTTGGTGGTGAATCCAAGTCAATGGGGACCGGTGATTGCTGTGGTGGTGGCAAAGTGGGAGGTCCTACTTCCACCTCCGGTACTGCATCGGCCATAGCTGCTTCCATTATTGGATTTGTCTCGGCTGCAATTGTCTCAATTACTGGCTCAGCTGCAACTGTTTCTATGATAGGCTCAGTTGCAATTGTTTCTTTGATAGGCTCAACTATGTCTGTGGCTGTCTCTACATTACCTCTTGCTGATTTGTGTCAACAATTTGTATTCTTCCCCTTGTGTGTCCTATCATCCTGGCTCCTCTAGGAGGGTTATTCAATTGCTTTTGTCTGGGCTTAGTCCTTGACATGGAAGCTAGTGAAGAATGATTCGATGGCGGCTCTGTGTGGGGAATTACTACCTTCCTTGTCTTCTTCATGTCCAAATAGAGTTGGCTGTTTCTGACAAGCCTACTTGTCCTTTCCTCAATGGACGTACTTTCCATGGCATACCAATCCACTTTTCCTAGTGGTTGTGAGTCAACTTGATCTATGAAGAATGAAGGAAGAATAACCTCCCCATCATCATCTGATAGGCCTTCCACGTCCTATGACATGAAGTCAGCAATTTGTGGAAGTCTAAACCGGATGCAATTGCGTCTTCCTACATCGAACTCATCTTCATAGTTGACCCAATAGTCCTCCATGGAAGACTCGTGTGAAGAGTTTTGCTCAAGGTTTGCTGCATAGTGACTCTAAGGATCATACGACCGTCTCTCGATGAGATACTTAAGATTAAGTCTCACCATTTTGTGGTCTATTGCCTTGGCATCAACCGTTGTCTTGCACCTGTAAAATCCTATCTCAAAAGGAAAGTTTGCGGCCGTCTTGCGTTTGTTGCACAGATGAGAATGTACCTCAGACAACTATAGCAAGAATTCCATGAAGAGCACCCTATCTGAGGGATAGCGGGGTAGCATGGCAGGATGGCCCCCTTATGCATATACTCGTATGTAGGTGAAGGTGGGGAACTAGATGAACCAATCCGCCCAATCCATCATTGCCTCCTTGGCTGCTGGTGACATGCGTATATGCATTTCATGGTCGATGTTTCTCACGGTGTGCATTAGGAAGAGATCATTTTTCCGCTTGAAATGCCTTTCTGCTTGTGTGAACTCAAGTCGCAGGAAATACTTGTGGACCTTTTGCACACCCAAAATTCCCACTGTGTTTAATGCTTTGAACAAGCCTTGGAAGGCAATTAGATATACAAGATATTGGCACATGTGAAACCTGTGAGCCTCTAAGAATTCGGTCATTTGCTGTTGGAGAGTATCACTGATAAGGGTGGGCTAGTCATAATTTTCCCTGTTGCTTAGAATTTTGGTGATGACGTAGTACATCCATGACTGAAATTTGTTCGCCTCCTTTTGACTAATGATGTAGTTGAGTAGAGTGATCACTGCATACTCATCCCTAAACTCTCCACTTCCTACATTCATGGGCAAGTTGGCCTTTTTTCCTTTAAGCCATTTTTCGGCCATTCTCTTTTGACACTTGTCTTTTGATGCATCGAATGCCTTTTGACATTCTCTCATAGATATGACCACATTTTCTACACATGGTGGAATGGGAAAGCACCTTTCAATATCCCTCGGCTTGAGGCTACATATCACTTGCCCATCCACTGCACGAATCTCCCGTGTGGTAGGATTGTAATGGTTAATACAAGCTATTACGAATTCTATGCCTTGTACTGTGATGGGCATTGATGCTGCCTCAAGCAATTCGGATTGCTCGATGTTCTGTAATGTGCATTGGTCTATGCCTTCCAATTTTTTTGAGTCGACCTCTTGTTGTTCAGGACCTCATGAACAAAGACCGTTTTGGTCTTGTATTCGACTTGGGAGAATTGCACCCAAAAAAACTTAAAAGATTTACCGTGCACACGATGCTGTTCAAGCAACTTTTTTTGTAATTGCTAAAAATAGGCTTGCCAGGACAAGTTTTTACGAAAAATTCTGAGACGTGGGTTTTGTTGGGAATAATTTTTTAAACAAACCTTGATCGTCAGAAATTCGAAAGAATGAATTTTTCTATGGAATTCAAGAGCCCTTTAGCGGTAGAGGCAGCGAGGCACCAAAGGGCTCTAGCATGCCATAGAAAAAAATATTTTTTCGAAGTTTTGACGATCAGGGTTTGTTTAGAAAATTATTCCTAGCAAAACCAATGCCTCAAAACTAATTCGTAAAAAGTTGCCCCTATAAGGCTATTTTTAGTAGTCACAGAAAAATTTGCTCGGATAGCCTTGTGTGCACAATCAATCTTTAAGTTTTTCAGGATGCAGTTCTCCCAAGTCGAATACAAGACCAAAACGATCTTGGTTCAAGACTTCCTGAAAACGATAGACATCGATCTGCATCAGGTACACCCAAAGGTCAACTCAGAAAAATTGGAAGGCATAGACCAATGCACATTAAAGAACATCGAGCAATTCAGATTGCTTGAGGTAGCATCAATCTCCATCACAACACAGAGCGTAGAATTCGTAATAGCTTGTATTAAGCATTACAATCCTTCCACCCGAGAGATTCATTTAGTGGATGGGCAAGTGATATGTAGCCTCAAGCCGAGGGATATTGAAAGGTGCCTTTCCATTCCACCATGTGCGGAAAATGTGGTCATATCTAAGAGAAAGTGTGAAAATGCATTCGATAAGTCAAAAGACAAGTGTTAGAAGAGAATGGCCGAAAAATGGCTTAAAGGAAAAAAGACCAACTTGCCCAAGAATGTAGTATGTGGAGAGTTCAGGGATGAGTATGCAGTGATGATCACTCTAGTCAACTACATCATTGGTCAAGAGGAGGCGAACAAATTTCAGTTATGATGTACTACGTCATTGCCAAAATTGTAAGCGACAAGGAACATTATGATTGGCCCACCCCCATCAGTGGTACTCTCCACATGCATATGACTGAATTCTTAGAGGCTCATAGGTTTCACATGTGCTCATATCTTGTATATTTGATTGCCTTCCAAGGCCAGTTCAGAGCATTAAACACAGTGGGAACTTTGGGTGTGCAAAAGGTCCACGAGCATTTCCTGCGACTTGAGTTCACACAAGTAGATAGGCATTTCGAGCGGAAAAATGATCTCTTCCTAATGCACACTGTGAGAAGCCTCGACCATGAAATGCATATACGCATATCACCAGCAAAACTCCAAAACCCATAACCAAATAAAATTCACCCTAAGACATATGAGCAAAAACGACTTTCAGCTATACCTTACCAGCAACTCCAAAAAACTGACAAAATGCAAGAAACTCAACTACCATGTGCTCAATCTGTTCTCAAGGATAAAGAACATCAATATCTCAACTAGTTGCTATCTTTCAAGCAAGAAGTCAAGCCAAGCTAGGAGGTATGCATTCCTCAAAGCAACTTACTAACCATTCCGGCAGCATAACTTTACTGTAGATATGAGATAATGAACTAAGAGCCCAATGCTCTTATTTATAACATTTCCTGCTCCAAATTCAAATTCAATCTCCCTCCAAATGTATGCAAAAACCAAACTCAAATTCACAATGCCCATTAGTGTCATTTGCATTTCATTTCTCCAAGTCGTCCTCCTCCAAGAAGCATTATACTTTATTAAAATGTCGATAAAGTATATTATGGTGTCCAAAATAATAATAAAGTGAAACACTTTATTAAACTGATTTAATTCCTCCAGGCTAGGCGTCAAAACAATAAAGTGAAATATAAATATAATTGACCACTTATTTCTCCAAGGCGTCCAAACATGCCTTTTAAATATTTCACTTAAAATAATATTCTCATCAAATATCAAACTTGCCAAAATAATCACCTCAAATGCTGGAGACCAACTGAATATACTGCCCTGCCCGAAATAACCATAATACCAAGTTGTTGAAACACTACCAAAAATAACACCAAGGGTGTTGAAGACCAAACTGCTCAAATTGATCTACTAGATATAACCATAGAACCGAACTGCAAAAACCCTGCTAAAAATAGAACATACTAAAAATAACATACTGCTAAAAATAGTAAGTTATTCCAAACTCATTTTAACCACAATCCGAGCAGCCGTCGTAAAATAGTAAGTCTAGAAAAGTTCTCTGATTTAGTTGCATGTCACACCATCGCGAAGCTCTCTAAAAACCCGAAAGGAATTCAGAATCCGAACTGTAAAAATCCAACATGCAACCATCGTAACTTACTTAAAATAGTAAGTCCAAAAAAGTTCTCTGATTTAGTTGCATGTCATACCACTGCGAATCTCTCTGAAAACCCAGAAAGAATCCCGCTACCAATTTGCGAAACTCCAACATGCGAACCCCTGAATCCTCAAAAGAAACCTCCAAGTAGCTGGAAACCCTAATTCTGCCTTTGACTAGCCTACGAGCATCCAGGAATAGGCTAACAGTCACTGGAAGGTGTAGTGCTAAAAATGGGGACATTACATCTTCTTCTTATAATCTATTGTTTCAATCTACCCCTTGGACAGGTGTCGACCTCCTTGGGAATTTTGTTGTTAATGGTTATCGTTTGATGTTGTGTAATGATTTGTTTTTCAGTCTACACTTTGGATAGGTATCATCACCTCCTCAGGAATCCTATTATCTAGTTCATCATTCTTTGTTGTTTCTAGTAAGTTGCATCTTAGCCTACACCTCAGACAGGGGTTCCTCCTCCTTGGCAATCCCGAGATTCAGCTTATCGTAAGAGTGTTTGCTTGCATAAGACCTTATTCCAACATAGATATGAAAGTTCAGAGCTTTCAGATGCGTTCTGAGAGCTGGTAGGCTCAAGTGATCACACCATTCCATTCCCGCTCCTATATTCTCTTGCTCTGTTTATCTAGAGGAGATAGGATAGATTAAAAGTTAGCCTAGTTGTAGCTAAGATCTGCAGAAACTCAAGAAAATCTTAGCTGCAACGCATTGTGTTTATGCACCCTTTAGTCCTATCATTGAGTAAAAAAGATAGGAACATTTGTCCATTTTACTTTTATGCAAACATTAGCAAACAAGAGGGAGCTTCCCCTCCATAATTTGAAAAGTAGTCATTACGCACTGTGCATAGCTGTCCGTTTTCAATAAGCACTCCAGAGGTGCTATTTGGAATGCCAACAAAATCATAGTTGCAAAACGCGCCAAATTGAAAAACTTGCCAAGCCCAAAAAACACGACTCGACAAAAATTTTGACAATTTGAAAAATTATCCAATGAGTCCAAGCTGATTCTAGTTGTATTTGATTGATTTGAAAGCAAATTGGGTGCAAAATCACATCCTCATGTGGAATGTGCTGATATTGATAGTTTTGAAACAAAATGAAAATAGCAAATTGGTTTTGTAAAACTGAAAGCAAATACTACATTAATATATTTTACAGATTTTCATCTTCCTCTTCCCATTTCTAGTGAAAACTTGGGGGGATGTAGAACTAGAGGGTCTAGTCCTAGGACTCTACTATGGCTCCTCCATCTTGGATGTAGATGTTGGTGGCAATGACTCCTCAATCTCGTCATCCTCAATGTCATCCAATGAGAATCCCAATCTGCCCTCGTCCTCCATTGCTTGTCTCTCCAAATCATGGATATCATCCTCGGAAAACAATGAAGGTTGCTCATCTCACCTTGTCCAATCACTATAAGGATCTATCTTATCCAAATCAATTGGATGACTTGATATTTCCTCTACCTTTCTCATGCGTAGCTGAAGATTATATTGCACATAGAGAAGGTCATTGAGGCGTGTTTGAGCTAGTTTGTTCCTCTTCTTCGTGTGGGTGGCCTCAAACAAGCTTCAATTGCGCTCACAATTGGATGCACTACAAGGTTAGCATAGGGCACAAAGGGCAAATCTTTGGAGATATGGGGTATTTGCACCCTTATTTTTCCACTAAACTTCTACAAAAAAATATTGAAGAGTTAGAAACTTAGAAAGGAAAGTCAAAAGTTCAAAACATATCTTATCAAATTATCAATAGTTGTAACTTGTAAATTTGAAACTTTATACCTAGTGACTGATTGTTTATTGCTTGCTTAGTTGGGTTTGAAGAAAAGAGGTCTGACACGTTAGCTTGGGGTGTCATCTTCTAAATGCAAGTAGTGAGGCTCTCCATAACCTCTCCACTAGGATCTAAGAAGGTGCTTGGATGGAAGAAACGAGGGTTCAAGAAGTACATTGCTGAATGGATGGGTTGGTGGAGTTGATTGCTCCACCTCCTATCAATAATCTCTCATATGGGATTGAATTTGAGGCTATCCCCCTTATAATAATTTCTTATAGCCTCCTTGGTGCTATCTATGGCCTCCTAAAGATACCCCATTGGGGTTTTATCCCCATCTACCAAGTAGAGAACTCTAACCAAGGGCTCCGACACCTACAATATAAAAACACAAAAAAATCAAAGTTACAAATTCACAATGAAAGACATATTAAAAATAAATTTAATTTGAATTTAAATTCAAAGTTTTGAAGTTACTTTCACAATCTATGTAGTTCTTTTGTGCAAATAGGTTGTCGAAGACTAGCATGCAACCCTCTCTCTTTTTGGCTTTTTCGAATAAGTTGAGTCTAGCCATGCTTGACTCACAAACATTTGTTTCAAAGCCGTCAATGAACCAAGAATGATTTACAACGTTAAGAATATCATTGCAAACCTTGTCACACCGGAACTCACCAACTCTTTCCATTGGTTGTGATCCCTCATCAAGTGAAGAACCCAAGGGTGATTGTAAATAAATTTTGTGATCCTCCTTGCATCCTCTACAATCGGTGTGACCTAATCAAGTTTGACTATGTTCTCAAAAAGAAGGTCAAGGACATGTGCTGCACAAGGTGACCAAAAAAATGTGCCGTGTTTGTCTTGGAGGATTCTACTATCTGCCACGTATGCTGCTGCATTGTCAATAATTATTTGCACAACATTTTCAATTGCAACCTCCATGCAAACTTGCTCCAACATTTGAGCCAAATTTTCTGTATTTTTCACTATGTTGGAGGCATCTACCAATTTCAACAACACAACTTCATTTATGCAAGCCACCAAAAAAGTAATGATGGTGTGGTTTTTACCATCCATCCACCCATTGGAAAGAATAGTCCAGCTATATTTTTTCCATTCATTTATTTGTTCTTCTACCACTACCCTTGCCCTATCACTTGCAGTCATAAGCAACCTACAATTACAAAGTGAAATTAAGTACACAATTTAAATTTTTAAACAAAAAATAGCTTAAATTCATCATAAATTGCTATAAATTAAAGAACATAAATTTATCAAAAAAATTAAATTAACTAACCTCCCACTCAAGTCTATGTGAGAAAGTGTTTTGTAGCCTTTTCTTGCAATTGTCAATGCAGTAACCAAATTCTTCCAATAAGAACAACTTGCCACATTGAAAGGGATGTTGTTGAAATATCAAAAATCAGCACAAGCAATGTCTACTTGCTCATGCACCTCCCTAATCCACTTAGTTGCCTCTAAGGAAGGTTGTGCTCTAGGTGTGTTTCTAGGCACAAAAAAATCATTTACCGTGAGTGTAGGTGCTGATCTTGGTGCTCTACTGGAAGTATATGAAGGGCTCGCAGTGATGGTGGGTTTGCTTCGGATATGTGGACCGTGAAGAGAGCCTACTATGCCCTGAAGTGCATCATCGTCCAACTCAAGGTTGATTGAAGCACCTTGAGAAGAAGCTATGGATGCTTGCATGGATGCCTTTGCCCTCTCCCTTTGTAATTTTTTTTCTTCTGCAGCTGCAAGTATGGTATTCATTTCTCTTTTTATTTATTCAGTGGAGTTAGGACAAGCCTTGGCATCACGATGATTGATGCCTACAAAATGTTATTTGAGGCGGTTTATGCCTCCACAAAATACTCTTTCGCATTTAATGCAATAAAATGAGCTAGAGTTCGGTCCTTGATAGGCATATTTCCAAGTAGGATCTCTAGCTCTTGGAGGACGAGTGCCTACAAATGATGATAGCGGCACGAATGGGGTAGATCCTGAGGCTGAATCGGATGCAGAAGCCTCTCTATTTGCCATTATAAATTAACATACACATACAAAGTGAAAGCACAACTTGTTAGTTTTTTAATAGAAAATTAAAAAAACAACCTAAATTAGATTAAATCAATATAGATTACTTTAAATTAGCTAATCTAGGATTCTAAACATTTTCTTAAAAAAAGAAGAATTAAAAAAAAACGAAACTAGGGATTGAAATACATTTGAAAACAATGAAAAAACCAAAAAATTACTTTAAATTAGTAAAATTTTAAACTAATCTAAGATTCTAAACATTTTCTTCAAACAAAAGATGGATTCAAACAAAAAAAAGGGTTTGAAAAAAGGTGAAAACAATGAATAAATCAAAAAATTCTTCAAATTTCTAAAAATTTAAACTAATCTAAGATTCTAAACATTTTCTTCGAAAAAAAGGATTCAAATAAAAAAAATAACTAGGGTTTGAAAAAAATGTAGGGAAACCTAGGGACACGTCCCCCCATTAAAATGCCCCGTTCCTATCCCCGAGACATCCTGGGTATAGGGGGACGGGTGGGGGATGCTAGGGGACTATCCCCTTTTCTGCCCAAAAATAGGAAACCGTTCCCGAAACGAGGGAACGACATTGACGAGATGGGGGACGGCTAACCATCTCGAGAACAACTAGGGGATGGTTGAGCTGTCCCTGGACTGTCCTAGGGATGACAGACTATCCCCCACGTCTAAACAACATTTTAAACTCAAAAAAAAAAGTGATGCCCTTGCCTACGTGGCATTCTGTGAGCCCCATTTCTTTTGACTCTCTTATGAGGAAAAAAATTTCTCTCTTTATTCATTTTATGCATTTGTTTGTTTGAGCAGCCAAGGGTTTGAGAGCAAAAGAAGTTGCAGCCATTGAAGGAGAAGGAGCAGCAGCCTCAAGGAGGAGAGAAGGTTGAAATTAGTGTTGTTGGGAGTGCAAATCCACCAAAGAGGTATGCATTTCCTTTTACATTTTTTTTTCATTTTTTTTTGTAAAATCTAAGCATACATTGTCTGATTTTTTTTATTTTTTGCATTTTCAGTTGAAATTTGCATTCTAAATATAAAAAACATGAGCAGCAGTGAGGATGGGAGTGATAGTGAAGTTGAAGTGCAAAATAGAAGGGAAAGTGGTGGGAGTGTTAGTGGAGAGCAAAGAAACCCAATCCAATGCTCTTCAACACTATGCAAAACACCCTTTAAACAAAAAAAATCAAGGGGGAGTTGGGTGTGGTTTTGCCATGTTTGTGAAAAGGAATTTAGGGGCAGCTACACAAGAGTTATTAGGTCTCATTTTTTGGGTGAGGTGGGCTATGGAGTTAGAGTGTGTCCTGCATTAACAGATGAACTATATTTAGAGTGCCAAAAAATTCAAATGGAGTTGGATGGTGTGGTTCAAGGTGGGTCACGTTCTTTCCCAAGTGCACAATCATCTATGCCTAATCCCATTCCTTCCACAGTTGGTAGTTGTGGAGTTGCCTCAAGAGGAAAGAGGAAGGCGAGTGGTAGTGGGAAGGCATCTTCAGTTGAGTCCATATTTAATAACCAAGCACGAGAAGCCATTGAATCTTCCATTGCCAAATTGTTTTTTGCCCATGCCATCCCATTTCATCTTGCTCGTTCATCTTATTCCGAAAAAATGGTGAAAGACATAGCCACTATTAGTCCTTCATTCGTACCTCGTGGTGATCATAAACTACGCACTACCCTCCTAGACAAAGAGTACTCTAAAGTTAATGTGTTAATGGAGGAGATGAGGCAAGCGTGGATGAGGATGGGGTGCTTTATAGTGATGGATGGGTGGACTGATGTTAGACATCGACCACTCATCAATGTCATAATCACATGCCCTATTATTGGTTCTTATTTTCTTAGAGCCGTAGATTGTTCAAGGAGACGTAAGGATGCAAACTTCCAGTTTTCCATTTTGAGAGATGCCATAGAGGAGGTTGGGGCTGCAAATGTGGTGTAGGTGATCACCGATTCAACACGTGTGTGCAAATTGGCTGGGTTGATGGTGGAGGGTACTTATAGGCACATATTTTGGACCACATGTTGTGTTCATGCGTTGAACAATGCATTGAAAGACATAGGGAAGTTGGATTGGGTGAAGCAAACGGTGGTAGAAACTAGAAATATTCAGATGTTCATTTGCAATCATCACACCTCACTTTCTCTCTTCAGAACATTTTCAAAGGAGTTTCTCAAACCTGTTCAGACAAGGTATGCCACTTCATTTTGTTTCACTTTCAATTTGTATTCATAATCTGATTTTGTTTTAAATTTTTATTTTTTAATGAATCATTGAATCAATGAATGTAGATATGCCACATACTTCATCTTGTTGGAGAGGATGCTTGAGGTGCATGAGCCTCTACAAATGATGATGGTCAATGTAAAGTGGACTAGATGGCCTAATGCAAGTTTTGCTCAAGGAAAGACCATCAAACAAAGATCCTTGATGACAATTGGTGGGCTAATGTGAGGTAAGACATATTAGATGGCTGATTTTCATATTAAATTTTTTATTTTAACATTTTAATTTTATTCTCCAATGTTCCAACTTTTGAAGTTTCTAGCATGTCAATTAACTTGTTAACTAATTATTTTGAACTTTTTGTTTGCATTTTGTAGATATATTTGCTCCTTCATCGTGCCTATTGTAGATGTCATCTGATATGCTGATACAAACTCTCCTAGTCTTGGAGAGATATATGAGACATTTTACAGTATGCTTGGGAAGATCAAGCAAACTCTTTTAGCAAAGGATCCCACTTTGGATTTATATGAGCAACACATTAGGCCCATTGTGACGCAAAGGTAGAATACAATGAACACCTTGCTTCATATGGCTTCCTTTGCTCTAAATCCAAAATGGTATGCACCAAGGGTTGGTAGGGTGCCTCCATGCGATGACCCTGAGGTTTTAGATGGATTCACACGGGTCGTTGATAAGATGTATCCAACAGAGCAAGCTTCACTACTTTGCACACAATTCCTAGAATTTGCGAATCTTAATGGCCCAAACTTGAGTAAACCATAGGCGAGGTTGGATAGGGCTATATTAGCTCAATCGAACCCTATTGGATGGTGGACCTATCATGGGAGGGATACACCGCAGTTGAAGACACTTGCTACTTGCCTTCTTGCATAGGTTGTTAGTTCTTCTGCTGCAGAGAGGAATTGGTCCATATATAGCTTTATCTACTCCCTCAAGAGGAATAGACTTACCTCTAGACGAGCGGAGAAGCTAGTGGCCATTCATAGTGCTCTTCAGCTTCAGGATCAGCAAACTCTAGAGTATCAACAAACTCTAGCTCTACAGTGGGATATTAATCCCAAGGATGTGGCCCAGGTAGATGAAGAGGAGATAGTTGAGGGTTTGGTTGGCGTTCCGTTGGTTGAGGAGGACCATCACAATGGCAATGACTCAAAGGATGACTTTGATTTTGATGTGGTTATGGCAGATGATTAGGGGCAGCGGTACTCTTTGTTTATTCATTATTGACATACGGTATTGTATTTTGATTTTCATAGCAAACTTTAAATCTATATGGCAGCAATGTAGCCTTTGGGCATTTTGATATAAGTTTATAAATTATAATTTGCAGGTTGTTTCATGATTCATGTATATTAATTTTGAATGCGTATTGAGTATTGGCATAATGTTGAACACAAATGTTATATGTTAAGGTTCTATAATGTATATTATGCATGCCTTATCCATGTTATCATATGAATATTTAAAATTTCCCTATATTTTTTAAATTTTCCCTATATTTTTATATAGCCGTCCCCTGTCGTCCCCAAATTTGGCCTCAAAAATCGGAAACTTGGGGACTCGTCCTGCCGTCCCCATTCCGGAAACTCGAGGTAACACTGAAAAATGTGAAAACAATAAAAAAATTTAAAAAATGTAGAAAAAGGGTGATAAATCTTGTTTTGATGAACATAAATCTTGTTTTGATCAATATAAATCTATTTATAACCTTCTTATACTACATTCATGATCTTTTTAAAACTTAGATGCATCAAAAATGAAGAAAAAAGTAAAAAAAATATTAAAAATGAAAAAATGAAAAAATGAAAAAAAAAAAGTCAAATCAGAAAACCTACTTGGAAATCCAATTTGCCTTCGAAATTTGATCAAAATCCTCTTCAAATCTTGTTTCCTTGATGCAAAATTGCTGCAATTATGTGCTATTGGCGAGTTTTTTGCCTTGACTCGGCGAGTAATATTGGCGAGTATTTGTAGGTAAAACCCATTGTGTGAAAAACTCACGAGAATTTTAAAACTCGCCAAATAATTTGTGAGTTTTTTAACTATGCTTTAAATGGTCACTTTATGGGAACTTAAGAGCATTACTCAAAATATTGTTGTCATTTCCCTAAGGCCATGGGAAATTGGATATGGGCTTTTGGGTCATTATGAAAATTTATCAAAAAAGGGGACATGATACTCTTGTGATAAATGTTTCTAGTTTCTTTGCCAATTTATAAGTGCTCTAAAAATGATCAAATGAATGAGTTTGTATCAATCATTTTTTTGTTTGTGATTTTGGTCCACTTTTGCACTTGTGGAATTGATCTCCATGTCCATAGATATGATCTTTGCACACGAATTTGAACTCAGTTGATTTTATGTTAGGGATATTTTCACCTTGATGTCTAAGACCTATGTCTAAAGGGGCGGTGTTGGTGGACATTGTTGAGGAGCTTGCTGAACTAGGATTGTTCTCCTTTGGTCAGATCTGTATTACCAATTTAATGGTTTGATGAAAGAGATCAAAGA
The DNA here is from genome assembly GCA_007115665.2 of Sequoiadendron giganteum. Lineage (NCBI taxonomy): Eukaryota > Viridiplantae > Streptophyta > Pinopsida > Cupressales > Cupressaceae > Sequoiadendron > Sequoiadendron giganteum. Next base: position 398,705,197 of record CM021108.1, read on the forward strand.
CAACAAGCAAATATATCGTGATGCCTAGGATGCTGATGTAAGCTTGATGATGCAATGTTGGATGCTCTAATATGCTTTCTTTGGGATGATGTAATGTGGATAAGAGATTCTAGATGGATGTTTAAATGAATTAGGGTTTTCTCTAAATACAACCTAGTACACAAGTTAATGAATTTCACAATCAATTTGTTACATAACAACTAGTTGGATGGAGTTGGCTTGGGCCCAAAATCTAGATTTGAATTTGCAAGTTTAGAGGCCATTTCCATATCTATAGATGAAATATTCTCTCTCAATTTTTTTGATTTTTAAACCAAACATTTACAATAGAATCAATCACCCGTTAAGGTTAGCATAACCAAAACGTACATTAAAGAACTCTAACCAAGAATGCGCCCTAAAACCACTTAAGGAGGAGGGGCGAGCATATGGTCAAAGGATCCCTAAGATCAACTGAATCAACAAGTACAAGATTCTATTGAAAGAGAAATATTAAATTCGACACCAAGGATGTGCACTCAAGATCCCTTGCGGGTGAGGTGCTAACATATGGTGGAGTACTATTGCTGAATTGAAATAACTACAAGGCAGATAACCAACCAATGACTTTCCACTCTACCACCAAACAGTGGGGGGAAAATATTACAACATTAAACTTCTTCTGCTGCGGCAGGCATCCACTGAACGTGGGAATTCTCCACTTGAAGTGGGTATGAAAAGTGTTACAACAGATTTTCCTCACTGGCGGTAAACCATCCAGGGGTGCTAGTGTGAAATTAATTACTTAGAGCAGCAATAAGAAAACTAAAAACAGTTTACTGTTAGCAGCTTGTACAAAAAGAAGGCTACAATTTTACAATGCCATTTTCACCAATATTCAAGCACCTTGTCATACATTATCTCTCTATCAGAATATAACGAGAAAAGAAGAAGAAAGATAGAAACAACAATTGTTTTAAATTTTGATCAGCAAACTGTAATTCTGGAAATGTATATCAACAACTACAGAAAACTCAAAAATTGCTCACAACTCAATCAAAGTACCTCCGATATGCGTGAAATCGAAGCATAGATCATTTGAGAGATAGGTGCCCTTGTTGAAACATGGAAAATAGCTCCAAACACCTGCAATTATTAATGGCACACTTCCCAATGCAAAGATGAATGGTACGGCCCTTGAGAGGGTCGATTTTCATTATAAAAATGCACACTTCAAAATAGAGTCTGAAATTGCTTGGAGGTGGTCGCCTAGACCTTAGGAGTATTATTATCAAATGCCCAAAACAATACAAAATTTGTACAATTAACCATGAGCAAAAACAATAATCAGCTGTATGCAAACAGCAACTGGAAAATACATCAAACTTTCACCTTGAAACACAATCTACTAGTCTAGATGAGAAGCAGCAATAATTCAACTAGGTGTTGTCTTACAAACACGAAATTGAATGAAGAACTAGAAGGTCAACATTCCTCGAAGTAGAAAATGATAAATCATTTTGACAGCATAACTTTAACAAAATAATGGATGTCTTAATGCTGGAGCCAAGCCTTACTTTTAAAGGAAGAAAGGAAACTGTTCAAGTCCCTCAAGAAGGTACACCAATAGCCATGACTCTTCAAATTTCCAAAAAGACAATAACTCTTCAAAAATACGCCCCCACTTGAGATAATGAGAAATTAATAAAAGAAAACCTTTGAGCTCCTTCATGTGGCGCCACCCTCAAGTCCCTTTTTCGAAACAACTTAAGTTAATGCCTTAGGCCAAGGGGTCAATTGCAAATTAGAATAATTTGCCCCTTTAATGCGGAAATTCATTAAAACAATATTTTTAAACGGCCAAGGCTAAGTACTGAACACTACTTCCAATGATGTGATGAACTGAAGGCTGACAATTGCTTACTGCCAGAAATAGTATTTACTATAAATAGTAAATAATGAGGAAAGATCACAAAACCTCCAAAACTGGAACCCTTTGAAACATATCAACGAGCCTACAGGATTCCGGAATAGGCTGGTGAGCTAATGACAGGATCACTGCCAAAAGGGGAACATTACAATAGATTTGATCCAAGATAATGAAGGCATAAACTAAAGATTGAGACAAATCCTTGAGGATGTGTGCAAATGGAATTAGATTAGGTTCAGGTTGTTTACTAACTTTTTTGTACTAGAAGACACTACTTGTACATGAGTAATTGCACCAAGGATAAACCTATCAAAATGCACCCAAATGGCCCCAAAATGAAGTGGAAAAGTGTAGGGTATACAATTTTCACAATTAATTTTGTCCCCATTCTGATTTGCATGTGAACCACTATGGAGATGAATATCAAAGTAAAAAAATCAGTATGAAAGCAAAATATTCACATTCATAAAAAGGATACAAGCATGCATATCGATTCAATACATTCTGCTTGCAATGAGAGTTCTATCTTGAAGCTTGCAAAAATAAAAAAATTCATTGAGTAGCATTTGTCAAGCATCTAAAATAGGGCATAGAATACAATTACTTAAAATATCAATGATTAAAGAGACAAAGAAAAGGTGAAATATATTTTGTCTAGAACATAAATAAGATCACCTAGAGCAAAAAAGGTAACGTGACTTTGCTTGGAGTGAGAAGGAAAATAGTTTTTGCTTGGAGCAAAAGTAATCATCATGATCTTTAGCTAATCACTACAATTATACACAACAAAAAGTGATGAGCCGTAGAAATGTATATAATTATACAATCTTTCCTATCTTAGGACATGCTTTTTTAAGTTGGAAATACACTTGACTAATACCTTTATCCTTCCACTCCACGTAAATGTACCTTGAATTGGTTTATGTTTCATATTAGAATTATTGTAGATAAAGTGATTGCTTTTTCAGTAGGAAAAGGTAAAATGAACTAGTTATCTAATTTTGATTTGGTTAAAGACATTTTGCACAATTACACTTTTATATCTTTCTTAAGGTCTTGGAGCTGCAGCACAAGACATATGTTCAGTTATGTAGTTTGTTTTGTTGTGCAATCCAATGCCTTGCCATGCAAGCTATAAACTTGTTGCGCAAGAGGATTCCTTTGTTGACTATCTAACACCTTTGCTGTGTAAGTGCTCTTCTTTGCTGTATAAGGCATCTCTTTGGCTGTACAAGAAGTCCTTTTGTTGTGCAAGTGGCCTCCTTACTGCGCAAGGTATTCTTTGGCTTTGCAAGCACTCCCTTCTGTTGTGCAAGACAATAACCACCACTAGTAAATTGTTGAGCTGTCCAAACCAATTTTTTGTTGATGAGTGAATAAGACACACTGATTTAGCATAACAACACTTTAAAGTGGGTAAACATGGTTATAAAGAAGTTATGGTGGTTTCGTAACAATTAAGGCTGTTGAAGGATTTGTTGAACACATGAACCACTAAGGCTGAGGATAGAACAGGAGAAATTTTGTTTTAGAAATTAGTTGGATAAGTTGTTTAGGAATAGTCTAGGGAGCAATCTGCTTTAAGATTTGCTATAACAAGATGCCAACTCTTAGTATCTATATGAACATAGAGTCATAGCCAGTCTAGAAGCATTCTTTAGAGTTAAGATTCGTATCTTTGCAGTTACTCATTGTTTGAGATTTACTTATTTATTATTTATACTAATATCAAAGCAACTGTTTAAAGAGTGAGTTTGTGTTCCATACATCAGTTTGACTGAGAAAATGCTTAGTTGAGACAAATGGTGCTTGATTTATGTAATGTCCTTAGCTGGAAATCTTTAGAAATATGCATTTTTTTTCTGATTTGTGCAATCTGAAATGAATATAGAATTTAGCATGTAGATGCCAAACTCCAATGACAAAATGCTAATCAGTAATATTTAGTAGCAGCAATAAATTTAGGAAACTTTCATACATCAAAATATCATGTATATTGCAGCAGATCCGACAATAAATAATGCTGATCTAACTATGGAAACCCTCTTATGCTAAACACAATCAATTACAATAAAAAAATTGAATTGATATAAACACGAAAACCCCCATATATCTGAATAATGATTGTTGATTTAATTAGAAAGTAGGTATGAAGAATGAAGATTTTTATGACAGCAGCAATTAAATCCCTCAACATACATAAAATATTAGAATTAAGTTTGCAACTCATAGCAAATATATTTTATTCCTTGTAGTAGTAAACAACAAGAAGATTTACTCACAAATTGACCATACAAATCTGAATACTAATAGATATTGATGCAAGGTACAACAATTACTCTTAAAATATTAGTTATCATAAATATTGAAATAAATACTTATCGCAATGTCCAGGCACTATTAGTGACCTCGTAGTAGTGCAGTAGCATCATTATAGCAGCAATTAGCATCACTGTAGTAAATTGAAAACAAAAAATAAATTGTTAACTCTTACCACAAATGCAATTCATGGATAAATCACCTTAAATGGATTAGAGAATTTCTGTTCGCAAATCCCACAATGGAAAGCAATTATCGCTCTTCTCATCTTCTACACCAAGGGTTTTCATCCTTGAATGCTCAATCTCTAAAAATGGAGTTGAAAATGGTGACAATGGATGATCCATTTGATTGTTTTGGCCTCCTATAATAAATTCATTTTTGGTCCTCAATTTGAATTTCCTTTTCCCTCCCAAAACTACCTCCAGAAGTGTTTAAACTTTTAAATTAAATATTACATGGCACCTTATGATGTCCAATTTAGCTGACCACTTTTCCTTATAAAATAAAGTTATTGGACCCAGCTTAAAATATTATTATTAATAATATCCTTGCTTATCCTTTGGCCTACAGGAAATGAAGAAATAAGTCCCAAATTAAAATAATTAGAAAATGGGACATGTCAACTTAGGTTTGGTTTTGGTTTGTGTGATGTTATATAATTTTATTAGGTTTTAGATTTGGATTGAATAGTTAATGATAAGATTATTGTGATGATCATTGTTTTGGTTTAATTTCCAGTGTATTATAGTATAATGTTTTGATTGATATGCAGCGATTTCCTTATAGTTTTCAAGTAGATTTAGTGTTTCCTTTGATTTTATCGCTTTCTTCTAATCTATCTAAGATCTCCAAATTAGGTTAGATTTGCATTTCATTTAGGACAGATTTAATAAGGAAATTGTTGTCTTGGCATATACTTTATAGAAACTTGCTCAAAGACTAACATTCTTGAGATCAAAATGATTTTGAGTGTGCTCAACCAAAGGAACATTAGTGACATTATATGCCCACTCCGATTGGTTGAATACAAGGGATGCAAAGAATTGGAGGACAAGAGAAAAACATATGATCGTTGAAAACCACATAATGATGTAAGAATTTTTAAAGATATCATTGTGTGATAACATGCTGCAACACAGCAAGATGTGATTGTGAGAGCATGTGTGAAAGGGGAAGTGTTGTGCTGCCTAATGTTGTCCCCAATGAATGCCAATAACAGGTGCTAATAGATAATGTCATGGAAGCATAAGTAAATGTAAGAGAGATAATGAAAAGCACTTGTAAGGGGTTTGAGGCTATAGGTACCCCAATGTTTCTGCTAATAAGGGCAACAAGCAAGTGCTAATAGCCAAGAATGCTAGATAAGAAACATGTAAGCATAGATAAATGTAATATGTCATGATGATAAGTATTAGTAAAATGTAATTATTATAAGCATGCGAACATAAGATGTAAACATGATAATCATAAACATGTGTAAGTATAAGATCATAATATAGAAGCATAGTAATCATAAGTGAACATGTAAGCTTGTAATATCAATAAAGGCAAGACGATTGCTATAAAAGGAGGTACCCCTCAAGTGGGAAGACAACACACAAAATGCATGAAACATGAATGGAAGGTGCAATGAAAGACATAAGAAGATGGGACACACAACACACAATTTCATAATCAAAAGGCCAAAGTGAAAACGAAAATATAAAAGAATGGGAGGGAAGGAGACTCACAACCTACATGGAATAATCAAAATGCCAACACAATAACATAAAGAAAACAAGCTATGCTTTTGGTCAACATGATGAGAGTGGTTGTTAATCATTACATGCTATGCATTTTACCAAAACTATAGGAGCAAATCAAAATAAAAACACATACACAACAAAACGAAGAAGTGACAATGAACTAAGAACACATATGTTCAAAGTCACTTGTGTCAACATGCACCATTAAAGGTGTCTTTACATCATCTACATGCTATTGAAGAATAGTAAAAGTATGCATGATGAAAGTAAAAGATAAAGATCAATATAGAGATATATCAATAAAGCTTAAAGGCTCAAAGTCTAAATCAATAATGTGGGGAGAATCTTCCCTCAATAAATCATCCTCTTTGTAGGAAGCCACCCCAAATTGGCTTGCAATTTTTTCGAATTTCATCAACTAGATGACTTGGGCATTTTGTCAAACAGTTTCCTACCTTGCTAATCAAACATCTAACTGCTGCTGTACTTTTAGAGTTCCAATTTGTTTTCAACAGTAAAGATATATGCTTGTGCATAGATTACAAGTATATGTTTCACATGATTCAAATCTCATAACGATACACCTTATAAATGATTCTAAAATCCAAGTATATATTTTATTTTTTCTTTCCAGATAATTACAATCTCCTTATTCAGTAATCTATTATAGAATATATTTTGTTGATGTTATAGCAGCTATGGTCTGCCCTTCACTCGCACAAGAAACACATGAATTAAATGAATAGCCTTCGGCTATTTAATTCATGTTCACTATTTTAATAAATGCAAGAGCCGACCCTTTATGATTCACATATTCTTGTTTTAGCTTGAGCCGACCTTAACTTATAATTATCATTTATTGTATTTTCCTGAAGAGGTCGACCTAAGTCAAGAGGCGCCTTATGATGTATATATACAAGGTCACTTTGTCATTGTAAAGACATTTTTCCATCTCAAGCAAGTTCGCACTATTCTTTATGAGCAGAATTCGCACCTTATAGCAGCAGCTCGGATTCAAGGAGGATTTCATAGTCATTGCATTATTTGTATTTAGAAGAAGGGCGAATACATTGTATCAAGCATTGGCCATTGTTGGGCCTGAGTTGTAAGCAGATTTCTGCTCTTGTGTTACCTTATATAAGAGAATCATTTGCTGGGTTTTTCTCCCTCAAGAGGAGGGTTTTCCCAGGGTATCTTTGTGTGTTCATTGTCTTATGCATTGCAATTCGTTTATGTACTTTATTGATCTGATCTAAGAAACACTAACATGGTATCAGAGCGGGTGTGAAAAATATCGTGATCAGATTTAGTTTGGAACACTCACTTTATTCCTTTTCAGTCTATCTTCTAAATTTCTCAAGATGGTGAAGGGTCTGAAAATCGAGGATAGACTCGAAGGGATCTCGAACTACACATCATGGAGGTTCAGGTTCATGCTAACTTTGGAAGAGAATGATTTGGCTGAGTTTGTGAAAACAAAAGTTCCCGAACCTGAGGGGGAAGAAGAGAAGCTGCAATGGAGAAAGAAAGACACTAGGGCAAAGAAAGTATTGGTTGATTCCGTCAAGGATCATATTGTACCAATTGTCTTCAAGTTGGATACAGCAAGAGAGATGTTTACAACCTTGGAAGAGATGTACGAAATCAACAACACCAGTCGAGCCCTTGCACTGAAGCAACAACTTCATCATGTGAAAATGGCGAAAGGAGAATCTGTTATTACATACTTCATGAGGATTTCAGAGATAAAAGATCAGCTCTCCACTATTGGTCACATGATTGATGATAAAGAACTGACTATGCTTGCTTCCAATGGTCTTCCGCTTTCATGGGAGGCATTCATTCAAGGAATCAGTGCAAGATCTGAACTTCCCAAGTTTGATCGATTAAGGATTGACTGCATTCAAGAGGAGTCAAGACTAACAGCAAGAGGAATTAGTCAAAGCTCAAAGAATGAAGAATTACAAGTTCTTGCCTCTCATTCATCAAACAAAGGAAAAGGCTTTAAGAAAGGATTCTTCAAAAGGAATCGAGAAGATGGAAATGATGATGCTCCTACCTACAAAAGAAAACGAGACATGTCCAAGATTCAATGTTTTCGTTGTGATAAGTATGGTCACTTTGCGAGGGTGTGCCCTCAACGACCTAAGCTTCAAGTTGCCACTGCAGATGTTGAAGAAGTCGCTCCACAAAAGGACTCCAGTGATTATCTATTTTATTCAGCCTTGTCTAGCAATGTTTCTACTGACTCTAACACTTGGTTGATTGACAGTGGTGCTTCTAGGCACATCACCGGATTCAGAAGTCACCTTTCAAACTTAATGGAAAGCAACTCTAGTGATCAAGTTGTTATTGGAGATGATGCTAGATATTCTGTAAAAGGGATTGGAAATTCCACTCTTCACTTGGATTCTGGAATTTCTTTGGAGTTGAATGATGTACTGTTCGTACCAGGGATAAAGAGGAACCTTGTTTCAATTTCAGCATTAGAAGACAAGGGTTATCAAGTTGCCTTCTCTAAAGGGAAAGTTCTTATATGGGCAAAGAACTCCAGCTTCAAAACTGCTCAAGTGATTGGAGTTAGACATGAATGTCTCTACACGCTGTGCACTCGTCCTCTTCAAGCACTTGTGCATAACAGTACCAGCATGTGTGATCTTTGGCATCGAAGATTGGCTCACATTCACTTTCGTGCTCTACCTATCATGGAGAAGATGGTCACCGGTCTTCCGAAATTCGATCAAGAACATGAAGGTACATGCAAGGGATGTGCCCTAGGCAAGAACACAAAAGGTACGTTTCATTCCAGTGAAAGTAGATCTAAATGTATTCTTGATCTCATTCATTCTGATTTGTGTGGTCCAATGTCTATTGCATCATCTAGTGGTTTCTTGTATTATATTATTTTCATTGATGATTACTCTAGAAAGACTTGGATCTATTTCTTGAGATCTAAAGAATCAGAAGAAGTATTAGAAAGATTCAGAGAATTCAAAGCACAGATTGAAAATCTGTCTGGGAAGAGGATCAAAGTATTGAGATCTGATAATGGTGGAGAATACACTTCTGGCACTTTTCGAGACTTTTGTATTGAAGCAGGGATTAAGAGGGAGTTCAGTGTTCCCTATAATCCACAACAAAATGGTATTGTTGAAAGGAAGAATAGGTCTATTGTGGAAGCAGTGAAAGCTATGATCCATGATCAAGACTTACAAATCTCTCTTTGGGCTGAAGCATCAAGAACAGCCGTCTATGTTCAAAACAGGAGTCCCCACAGGATCTTAGAGAATAAAACTCCTGAAGAAGCATTCTCAGGCGTGAAGCCTGAAGTTAGTCATTTGAGGATCTTTGGCTGTCCAGTCTATGTTCATATTCCAAAGGAAAAGAGAACAAAGCTAGAACCTTCTGGGAAGAAAGGAATTCTTGTAGGCTACAGTGAGACATCAAAAGCTTACAGGATTTACATTCCAGGACAGAAGTCTATTGAGATTAGTAGAGACGTCACATTTGAGGAAAATGTTGCTTATAGAAGGTCCAAAGGCACTCCTATGGAGATTGATAAGAAGAACCTCCTCAAGATATGGAAGCTGACCATATTCCAGAGAATCTGAAGGAGGACACAGAACCTAAAGAAGATATTGATCCAGCTGAGCCTTTGGATCCTACTGATGGGCCTCTAGACATTGTGATTGGAAAGAAAAGACCTCTTTGGGCTCGCAGGACAATGCAGGAAGCAGAAAGGTTTGCAGCTCCAAGAGGAGCCTTCAGAGAAAGCAAGAGACCTCACAAGTTCTCTAGTTATGTTGCCTTGATGAGTCAGATTATTGAGTCAGAGCCTTCAAATGTTGAAGAAGCTTCTAGTCAACAAGTATGGAAGGATGCCATGATTGAGGAGTATCAGTCTATACTTAAGAACGATGTTTGGGATATAGTTCCTAGACCCAAAGACAAATCTGTGGTGTCTTCTAAGTGGCTCTTCAAGATCAAGCATGCAGCTGATGGGAGCATTGAGAAACACAAGGCTAGATTTGTGGCTAGAGGGTTCTCACAAAAAGAGGGAGTTGACTATGAAGAAACTTTTGCTCCTGTGGCTCGTTACACATCTGTTAGAACCATCATTGCTATTGCTGCATCTAGAGGATGGAAGATTCATCAAATGGATGTAAAGACAACTTTTCTGAATGGCATAATAGAAGAAGAGGTTTACATTGAGCAACCAGAAGGATTTGAGGTGCATGGGAAAGAGTCTCATGTCTGCAAGCTAAAGAAGGCCTTGTATGGTCTTAAACAAGCTCCTCGTGCTTGGTATGAAAGAATTGATCAATATCTTTCAAGTCTGGGTTTCTCAAAGAATGATGCAGATTCTAACCTCTACTTCAAAGTAGTAAATGGTGAAGCATTAATTTGGTTTTATATGTTGATGACTTGATCATTACTGGTGAAGAACATCTAATTCTAAAATGCAAGAAGGAATTAGCTTCAGAGTTTGAGATGAAGAATCTAGGTCTCATGCATTACTTTCTTGGCTTAGAAGTTTGGCAAAAGCCAGATGAGATGATTCTAAGTCAAGGGAAGTACACTGTTGACATTCTCAAGAGGTTTGGTATGATTGATTGCAAACCTATGTCTACACCCATGGAGACTAATTTAGATGAGTTGAAAGAAGCTGCAGCTAGTTCAAAACCAGTGGATTCTACGATGTATAGACAGTTGATTGGTTCATTGATGTATCTAGTTAACACTAGACCTGATATTTGCTATGCAGTGAGTGCACTTAGCCAGTTTATGTGTGAACCAAAGCAAATACATCTTGTAGCAGCTAAACATATCCTGAGATATTTATGCAGCACAATCGGATATGAGTTGAGATATTCTTCAAACGTGGATTTGGAGCTGCATGGTTTTACTGATTCTGATTGGGCAGGATGTGTCTCAGATCGGAAGAGTACTTCTGGTTGTTGCTTCAGTTTGGAGACTGCTATGATCTCCTAGTGTAGCAAGAAACAGTCTTCAGTGGCCTTGAGTACAACTGAAGCAGAGTATATTGCAGCTTGTGTGTCAGCTCGTGAGGCAGTGTGGCTTCATAAGCTCCTTGCAGGATTGTTTGGACAGTCAATGGAGCCTACTATTATACACTGTGATAATCAAAGCTGTGTGAAGCTTTCTGTCAATCCTGTGTTTCATGACAGAACAAAACATGTTGAGATCAAGAACCACTATATTAGAGATATGGTGCAAAGGAAGGCTATACAGTTGAAGTACATCAATACTGAAGAGCAAACGGCAGACATTCTCACCAAGCCTCTTGCCAGGATTAAGTTTGTATACTTCCGAGAGAAACTTGGTATGGTGGAGAATGCAGCCTTGACTGAGAAAGAGTCTCAGTAATCAGTGATCCTTGATTGAGAATGCAACTCTCTACTGAGAGAGAGTTGAGGTGTAAGCCCTTGATAATGCAATTCTCTGTTGAGAGAGAGTTGAGGTGTAAGCCCTTGATAATGCAATTCTCTATTGAGAGAGAATTGAGGTGAAAGCCCTTGTTTCCACCCTCTGGGAGAAGCTATGGTGGATGTCATGTGTGTGACTCCATGACAACATCACGTGAGGGAATCTATGATGATTTTTATTTATACCATCTATGGAAGTAGCCATAATGGTTAATATCACGTTGAGGTGATATTCTATTTTGTTTTCATTCTAATATGATGTGTCTTGTGCAGATGGAAGTTCATCCCTAGCTGAGAGGGAGTGTTGATGTTTTGCAGCTATGGTCTGCACTTCATCGCACAAATTCCAAGGAGAAAGCAAATTGAATGTATAGCCATTCGGCTATTTAATTTATAGCATACAATAAACATAAAAGAATAAAAGGCCGACCCTATTATCTATTATTGTTTGGGCCGACCTCATTTATATTTTATCTTTTATTTGTTTCACTAAAGAGGCCGACCTAAGTGAAACGGCACCTTGTGATGTATATATGCAAGGTCACTTTGTCATTGTAAATATATTCAATCTCAAGCAAGTTCGCACTATTCTTTATGAGCAGAATTTGCACCTTATAGCAGCAGCTCGGATTCAAGGAGGATTTCATAGTCATTGCATTGTTTGTATTTAGAAGAAGGGCGAATACATTGTATCAAGCATTGGCCATTGTTGGGCCTGAGTTGTAAGCAGATTTTTGCTCTTGTGTTACCTTATATAAGAGAATCATTTGCTGGGTTTTTCTCCCTCAAGAGGAGGGTTTTCCCAGGGTATCTTTGTGTGTTCATTGTCTTATGCATTGCAATTCGTTTATGTACTTTATTGATCTGATCTAAGAAACACTAACATATTTATGCTTCAGAGATTATTCAAACTGAGAGATATACTAATTTGAAGATATATACACCACAAGAGATTCGCACAAAAGAAACACCGATCAATGCCAACATCAAGCTCATAACCTGAAGACCTCTTTTCCTCTATATCAATTCATTGCAGCTAAAATCTGTCTTACACAAGAGATACCAACTTCAGAAAAAAAGGAAGAATATAACATGCTGACCTGGGAGCAGATTACAGAGAATCTCCTATAAGTCATCAGACTCTCAAGGAGAGCACGACTCATCCACCATTGAAGTAGAAACCAAGTATATGTCGCACAGCATATAGGAATTATGGTCATCAAGAGAAAATATATTGGCACCAAGGAATTTCAGTAACTCCTGATATAATATCCAATTAATCTATAATTTTCTCGAACTCCTGGCTCCATCAATTTTCCTGACAGATATAATGTGGCTCTAATTTATTGTCCGGACTCTTCAAATGACTTAAACGACTCTTCAAGGTGCATTCCTATACATCGATAGAATTCCAATTCCTTATGAATCGTCACCTCCTTCTGACTATTGGCTAATACAATTCTTTTTGTTAATCCTCCCAAATACACCAGTGGTCTACAAAGCTTCGAATATCAAAGTAATTCCACACTTTTAAAAAAAATGACCAATATTCTATGATTCGGCTTCTTTAATATAGAATGCATTAGAATAGACTTCCCGATAGTCTATTATTCAAATTATTCAAACTTTTGTGATGGCGACACCATACAAAATTTCAATTCCTCCTTAGTATTATCTCAAACTTGGCAATTGCTGAATAAGCCGTTTCCGTCTAATATTCAAGCTCCCATGTTTTCATATTTCTCTGACTCATGCGTTGCCTCTGTCATTGCTAGAAGACAAATGTTTATTCGGTGGCTGTATAGGAACTGAGACTATATATTAATTTCCGACTCATCAAGAAACAAATGGCAATGCTTGGAATATGTACAGGTGGTGTCTTTAGGGGATTACTTTAAGCGGAACAAAAGCGGTGTTACTTTTCTTCAACTCCCGTTTGTCATGAAGCGGCTCTTGTGTACAATTTAATCGTCAAATAAATCTCAGTTACCATTCATTTACTATTGACTCTGTAATTTCCCAACTCCTTGAATGACTTTGATTCTTCTTAATGATTCAAGTTTTCTTCTCCCACATATTGTATATAAAACACAACCACAACTTCCACATGGTTTAAATTCCCACTCCTCTATACAGATTTTGAAATTCATCAATTTCCACGATGCTCTTTAGGAAAAACGACAGCTCCATTATTGATAACTGTTTTTTGGCTTGACAGATAAAGGTGATTATATTTACTTTTGGAGAAGGTGGACGACTTCTGGCTTTAACTATCTAAGGCCAAAGCAATGGTCGATTTCATTAAAATGCCCAAAAATCTGACCTACGAACTCTTAGAAAGACCATTCGATTTCTTGACAACAATAACTAAATATTTCTTTTATGCAGTAGCTATATGCAAAGAACCAAGGAGTCTATCCACTATGCTAGACGTTAGTTTCTCCTCTCCTTAAAACTGGGCGCTCTCGACCTACTTTAGCATATAAGACCACCTTCAAACCTTTGTGCCTTCTTAATTCGTCCCTGACTAATGCACTTAATAACAGTCTCTCTATTGTTTTGACAGTAGCACCAATTGACACCGAATGTTTTCTTTACCGGCTCTGAGACTAGGTATATTAGAAGCAGAGCCAAAGCAGAGCCAAACACCCTTTTTGCTACTAACAAACAGTCTAAAAGATGTATCTTAAAATACATATACATAGATTACCTCGGATTTTTTCAAAATTTGATGGAACTTACATAAAATAATTCAATCTTCATAATATTCAAAATCCCAATGCAATTCATCTGCAAACTTCCA